>JANQAP020000520.1:896648-919944 GCA_026874005.2 Erythroxylum coriaceum
TTAAGGAAGCTTTATTCGTGTATGATGATTAAATGAAAATATGTTTGTTTGAAGGGTATCAAGATAGTCAAAATCAAGAGCAAGAAGAAGAATATGCTTGATCTCGGAAATATCAAGTAAATAGGTGGGCAGTATGTTTATAGTTATTGTGATGATGAGCAAAAATAATTATTGGTATGTATGCTAAATATGCTTGTCTTGATCCATTGTGAATGTGGGAAAAATATGTTCTACGAATTTGATATCATGTTTATTTGAAAGATACTGCATTTCTGTATTGGTGAAAAACAAAAAAAATCAAGAAGCATGAAAAAATATGAATAGGTTATGAAATATGTATGCATCTGAAATTTGCTTATGTGGGTAAGAGAGATACCATTCTGTTTGTAACGTGCACGTTGACCTAAAGCCTTCTCCCGGCTACCCGCTTGTGGCATATGAGCTCTGAAAAAGGGACTCATTCTGTTCATGGTGTAAACTTCGGTTTCGCCATTCTGTTTTAAGGGATTCTCTTAAGCCATTATGTTTGTGCATTGCATCTTGAATTGTTGAGCATAAAGCATAATTGAGTGTTATGGTTTGATTATTAATTGATTTTATGATCTGATTTGTAAGATGAAGTATTCATGTTTATGTAAAATTCTCAAATTTAGAATGTGAATGTCGTGATCTGTTGAGATTATATATATGTGTGTGTGTGTGTGTGTGTGTATGCTTGTTTTATGCGCGGTTCGTTATCGCTGGCTATAAACGTATTAGCCACTGAACGTCGTAGCTCACCCCACTATTTTCTACTCCTCAGGTGAAGAAAAAGCAGATCATCATTAACCTTGCAAACTTCGGTAGAGTCCAGGAATTCATATCATTTGTAACTTAACTAGTTAGTTCATAAACTTTTGGCACTCTAGATGCATATCAAGCATGAACATTTATGATTGTATTTTGTATTTTGTATTATGCTACTGATGTGTCTTTGGATATGTAATATGAAGTTGTGCAAAAACTTTATTTTATTGAGAATTGACGATAAAAGATGCAGAGATTCTCTTTTGTATATGTGCAAAATTTTCTTTCCTGTTAAGTTGTCGTTGTGGCTGGGAATAAGATTATTAGTTATGTGATGATCTTTTGATAGGCTTTCTTTAAGTAAATTATTTTAAAGGGAGTTTTGTATGCATGGATTTAAATGTTGGATTTGGGTCTTTTAGTTATAGTTAATAGTTATTGACAGTAGAGAGAAAAGAGGAAAAAGGGGGTTAAAATGTGATCTAAAACTTCAAGGAATAAACTGTATTGATCTAGGTAGAATTTGTCAAAAGTGTCTTCATGAAAGTTGTAGATCTTTCTCTTACCTTTCTAACGACATAAATTTTGTAATTTTTAAAATTCAGGATTGAGAGTTATGATGTTTTGAAGTTGGAGTGTTTTAATGGTTGCACGATCTTGCATAAGCACGATCATTACAACCTCAAGTTTTCATGAAAGTCACGATCGTGCACAAGCATGATCATGACATATGGCTACTGTTCACAAAAGTCACGATCGTGCTTTATCAGTCACGCTCGTGACTGTTGAATGTCACGCCCGTGACTTTTTCAAGTCACGACCGTGCCTTTTTATTAAATTCATAAGTACATTTATTTGTTTTACTCCCCATTTTCGACTTCTACTTGTGTTATTTTATTTCTATTATTATTTGTTTATTTCTCAAAGTCCCACCATAAATTCTTTTTATTTTTATCTTAATTTTATTTTAGTTATTTATTTAATTTAGTTTAAAAGTTCCCTAATTTTTAGAACCCTGTTTGTTATTTATATATTTTTTCATTTAAAAATTTTCCCAATTTTGGCGCGTAGTCACCATGAAATCTAAAACGAGACCCGAGGCCAACATATTCTCTAATAATCACCCACACATTGGTTTAAATATCTCCATACTTTAATTTATGAGATCAATTACTTTCTTAATAAGAAAGAAATATAATGTGTGCTAGTTTTACCGTTTCAATAATATTCCGTCTTGATGAAACTGCAACTAGGAACATTTAAGAACAAGACATTAATGTAAATTGAATCTCACGATTATGATCTCTTCATAATTTCAGTTACATAGTAATTATTCCAAGGATTTTACCTTTAGTATTAAAACATCAAATGTAATTAAATTAATACATAAAAATAAAAAAAGCCTTTTCATTAATTAAATAAAATGTCATACATTAAATTGCATCTAATTGATTGGCTGCAAGGGCATAAATAAACAATCTCCTACTTGTACTAAAATCAATCACCTATGTATCTAATACCATATACATCTATATGTCGATCATGTCTCTTTTGAGACAATAACTTAGTGAGAGGATCTGCAAGATTCTCTTCAGTGGGAACTCACCCCAATAATATGTCTTTCCACTCACTATTTCCCTGATCAAGTGAAACTTCCTTGGTGCATGTTTGGATAGTTGATGAGACTTTGGTTCCTTTGCACAGCACCATTGTTGTCACAGTATAATACTATAGGCTCAATAATGCTACGAACCACTTCAAGTTCAGTGATGAACTTCTTGATCCAAACTACTTCCTTTTTTGCCTCTGACACTGAAATGTACTCTGCCTCGGTCGTTGAATCTACAATAGTTGGTTGTTTGGAACTCTTCCAACTTATTGCACCACTATTTATAATGAAGATGTACCCTTACTGTGATATACTATCATCGATATCTGACTGAAAATTAGTATCTGAATATTCTTGAACTCTCAGTTCAGCTCTTCTATAGACCAAGAAAACATCTTTAGTTCTTCTCAAGTACTTTAAAATGTTTTTCACAGCCGTCCAGTGACCCTCACCTAGATTGGCTTGAAACTTGCTCGTTATGTTCAAAGCATAAGAGACAACTAGTTTGGTACATAGCATCGCATACATGATTGATCTGATTGCTGAAGCCTATGGAATACAATCCATTTTATCTCTCTTCTCTTGTGTCTTTGGACACCTACTCTATGAGAGAGAATCACATGCGACATGGATGAGAATCCCTCTCGGAATTCTCCATGCTAAACCTCTTTAGCACTTTATCTATGTAAGTGGACTGGGACAATCCAAGCAACATCTTTGATCTATCTCTATAGATCTTTAGTCCCATAATATAGTTTGCTTCTCCCATATCAATCATAAAGAAGTTCTTGGATAACCAAATCTTTACAGACTGAAGCATAAGATGTCATTTCTAATTAGTAATATGTCATCCACATATAGCACTAAGAAAACGATTACACTCCCACTAACCTTCTTATAGATATATGGTTCATCAACATTTTTTATAAAATCAAACTCTTTGATTGTCTCATCAAAATAGATGTTCCAACTCCGTGATGCTTGTTTAAGTCTATAAATGGACCTTTTAATTTGCATACTTGATTAGGAAATCTCTTGGATTAAAAACCTTCAGGTTGTGTCATATGCACATCTTCCTGCAAATTCCCATTGATAAATGTTGTTTTAACATCCATCTGCCATATTTCATAATCATGATATGTTGCTATAGCTGATATGATCCTGATGGATTTTAGCATAGCTACTAGTGAAAATGTTTCATCAAAATCAATCCCTTGTTTTTGTTTGTAACCTTTAGCCACTAACTGCCTTATACATATGTATATTGCCATCCATGTCAGTTTTTCTCTTAAAAACCCTCTTACATTTAATAGGTATAATACCATCAGGCACATCCACTAAAGTCCTTACTTGGTTAGTGTACATGGATTCCATTTTAGATCTCATGGCTTCTTGCAATTTTAAAGAATCAATGTCAAACATAACTTCTTTAAAATTAGTAGGCTCATCATGTATGAATGATATAGTATCCTTTCCCTGCTCAATATGTAGATCTAATCTAATGGGGGGGATGACGTATCCTAATAATTTGTTGCAGACTATGTGTCTTTTGAACTCTCAGTTGCACATCATATGTATCAACTTAAGGTTCTTGTTCCATCTCAATGTGAATTTGTAGCTTTTAAAATTCTATAAGTTCTACCTCACTCCTACTACTTTCTTCAAGAATAATTCTCTTTCTAAGATTGTAGCATGTCTTAAGATAAACACCTTTTGCTCAACAGGATGGTAAAATTAATATTCGAAACTCTCTTTCAGATATCCCATAAATTTGAATTTATCTTATTTAGTTTGAAGCTTATCAAATATAGCAAGCTTCACATAGGCATCATATCCCCAAATCTTTAAGTGTGACAATCTAAGTCTTCTACTAGTCCATATCTCATATGTTGCCTTGTCAACCGATTTGGATGGAACTCTATTTAGAAGGTATATTACGGTTTCAATTGCGTATCCCCAAAAGGAAACAAGAAGGACTGCATAACTCATCATGGAACATACCATATCTAATAAGGTATGATTTCTCCTCTCAGAAACTCCATTATGTTATAGAGTTGGAGGAAGAGTCAATTGTAAGAGAATCCTATTCGGTTTTAAGTAACTAGGAAACCCATGGTCTAAGTATTCACCACCTTGATCTGATCTAAGTGTTTTAATACTTTTACCAGTTTGTTTCTCAACCTTAAGTCTAAATTCCTTAAAATTTTTAAGTATATATAACCATATCTAGAATGATCATCTATGAACGTAATGAAATATGAGTATCCACCTCTAGCACTGGTGGACATAGGCCTACATATAACTGAATTTATTAACTCTGATAACTCAATAGCACATTGTACCTTTCCACTAAAGGGTAGTTTAGTCATCTTTCCCAATAAACAAGATTGACAACTTTCATATAATTCATAATCAAAAGGATTTAAATATCCTTCTTTATGTAACTTTGTGATTCTAGTTTTATTGATATGACCTAACCTATAATGCCATAGATAAGATGGATTTTAGTTATTTAACTTTCTTTTCTTACTATTATATTAAAAATCGACCTTTCAAGATCTAACTCATACAAATCATTTGAATCCAAATCTATAATAAACATCAATCCTTATAAAAAGAACAACTGTTATTCTTAATAATAAAAACAAATCCATTCAAATCTAAATAAGAAATAGACATGATGTTTCTTGTAATAACAAGAAAATAATAACAATTATTAAGTTCTAATACAAGGCCAGAAGGTATAGCCAAACTATAAGTTCGTACAGCTAATACAACGACTCTTGGTCCATTGCCAACTTACAGGTCTACTTCACCTTTCCTCAACGATCTCCTCCTTGTTAACATCTGCATGTTATTACATATGTGAGAACCACAACCAGTATCTAATACCCAAGAATGTGAAACAGAAGTAAAAATATTGATTTTAATCATAAACGTACCTGAAGAGACAGCTTCCTCAAGCTTTTTATCTTTCAGGCTAGCAAGATGAGATGGGCAATTCCTCTTCCATTGTTCGTTGACTCCACAATGAAAACATGTGCCCTTATCATTGCTCTTCTTTTTGACACCTCCTTTGGCCTTTACTACATTAGTAGAAGCCTTCTGTTTCTTATTCTTGTACTTCTTAGAGACCTTTTCTTGCTCTTAGAAGAACTGACAATAAGTATAGAACTGAGTTTTTTCTTAATGCACCCTTCTGCAGTCTTAAGCATGTTCAACAGTTCGAGCAATTTCATATCCTTCTGGTTCATATTAAAGTTCATGACGAACTGTGAAAAACTTGAACTTAGAGACTACAGCACCAGATCAACGTTTAACTCGTGGTCCATAACAAAACCTAATTGGGCTAATTTTTCAATATACCCAATCATCTTTAGCACATATAGGTTGACTGAAGATCCTTTTGTCATCCTACATTGAAACAACACCTTAGAGATTTGATATCTTTCCACCCTACTTTGTGCACCAAACAACTCATTGAGATGTAGAATCATAGTAAGTGCATCCATGTTTTCATGTTGCCTCAGAAGCTCAGGAGATATGCTAGCCAACATCACACATATGGCTTGCTCAACGTCATCAATATAAAGATGATACCTCTCCCAAACTTCGTTAACTGCATCAAAACTAGGTTTTGGTGGCACAGGAGTGTCAACAACATAAAGCTTCTTCTCTTACCTGAGAACTATTCTCAATTTTCGAAACTAGTCAGAAAAATTAGATCCAATCAACTTGTTAGCTTCCATGATGGTCCTCAAGGTCAGGTTGGTACTCATCTTCAGATTCGATAACTGAAAAACATAAAAGGAGCAAATATTAGTTTATATCCAAAATCAAATAAAATAAGAACTTTAAAAATTATTTGATTACTCCCATAATTTTATTCAAAGTAATTGCCTCGCTATTAAATTGAGAAATTATCAAATAATTTCCTAGTGGGCTAGGATCCTATTTAAAATTAATTGATCTTGAGTTTGCTCAACAAACAAATAAATTTAAATTAGGTAGAAAACTATTTTTTAATCACATCTTATATGACTTTTAGAACCGTTAGGTGACAACTCTTTGCCAAAATATATCATATTTATTATTTTTAACCTTGCCTCCAAATCTATATGATCATGAGTTTGCTTATCCAAATCATACAAATTTAGTTAAGTATGACCCATTAATTTAAGATGAACATATCCGAGTTAAAGCAACCTTGAGTTTACTCAACAAGCCAAGAAATAAATAGAATTCTGGTTTTATTCTTAAATAATAGAAGGCAACTATCACGTTCCTAATGTGCACTTAATATTTAATTGAGGGATTTAAAATCTAAAAAATTTACAATCTCATTAAAATAATATAATCTCATTATATTTATAATTTCAAACATAATCCAATTATGAAAGAAATTATTTAAAACCTTTGCTTGATTCTAATTATTGATTTGATAACTAATTTAATTCAGTAATTCAACTCTTGAGAAATTAAACAAAATTTCAAAACTTTTCCTAACAAAATAGCCTTTGAAAATTTTTTTCAAAAATTGGGAAAATAATTTTTCAATTTTATTAGGAGTATAAACTAATTTAATCTCCATTAAATTAATTTAATATAAATTAAGGTTTTTAAAAATATTAAAATTCATTAAAGAATAGAGAGAAGGATGTCTAATGTGTGCACCATGTGGGCGCACACGCGCCCACAATTAATATGGAGCATTGACTGGCACATATAGCACACGAACCGGTCATGTCTCTTATAGACGTGTCACGCGCCCATCGTCTTTTCCAGAAGTTTCCATCTGCTTCGCACATTTCTTCAACCACAATCCCATCTTCCCATAAGTCCCAATCGGTGCTCCAACCGTCGGCTGTCCAACCTCCATGCCGCTTCATCCTTGCACTGAATTACCCATGTAACCTATGTCAATGGGTGATTTTCACCTAACGTTTTTCACGGTGGTGACGTCAATTAATGGCAACATCACTCAACCATCACTAGCGTCATTTCGCCATTGGTGAGACAAGCCTCAAGTGGCTTTTAAGCCACTTATTCGTTTAATCCATAAACCCAATAAATGCAGGCAAACTTAGAAAACAACATATGCATAAAATCATAATGAGCTGCAAGCATGAACAGTGAATTAACAGTGAATACGCATGGGCAAAAAAATGCAAAAAGGAGATCCAAACAATGTTCACAATAAACCTTCCAGAATCATCGCATACGCACAGTAAACTATGATTTTTCTAATTTGAGGGTTTTTATTGTTAAGAAATAAAAACCATTCAGAAGGGAGAGAGACAATAACAATGCCAAATTAATTTCCAGAAACCCAGAAACCAAAACGCTAGGCACACAAAAACAATTCTCAGAGCCAACGTATAAGCATCGTATATGCTCTCTAGGGTTTTTAATTTTTAAGAAATTAATTTTAATTACACAGTAATTATTCTAGGGATTTTACCTTTAGTATTAAAACATCAAATATAATTACTTTTTCATTAATTAAATAATAATGTTATAATCAATTGCATCCAATTAATTGGCTGCAAGGACATAAATTATCATATAGCAGTTTAAAATTTATTGTAATTCAAATTTTAGGATGAATACTATAACTATAAAGAGTAAGAGAATTAATACTCCCACAAATAGTTCACTCTAAGACTCAATTCCTTCACACTGAGAAATCTATGAAAAATATTTAATATCTTAATAATTATCAATCTTAGTTTTCTATAATAAGTTTGCACTATTCATTCGCCATCTCTACATTATACTTTTTCTAAATGTTTTGTCGCTATCATTTAGTCTCACTCGCTTACGATTTGAAGTTTGGATGCGTGGAAAAATAATTTAAATAACTTTATTTTCTACACATTCTTATATAAATAGAAATAAAAGGAAAGAAAAAAAGAAAAAGAAACTTAAATTCTAATTGTATATATATTCTCTTTTATTTTTTACTCAATTTTTTTAGTTAAACTGATTTTAGTATCAAACTACTAATGTCAAAATAATTTCCAACATTATTTTATAAAAATTGCACAACAATTCCAATAAAACAATAAATAACTAACTCAAATATGTAAATAATATGTTTATACGATATTAAGATTATAAATATAGATATCCATAGACTTCAATCATAAATTCATTCGATCTAGATTCCATATAATTTGAAAATAATTTTTTTATTAATTAAGGATAAGACTGTGTATTACTAGATCTTCTTATACCCTGCGTCTCAGCAAAACATTTACTAGTTGTTGTTGTTGTTAGATTCCATATAACATAAAAGAAAAAGTTGACCACTTTACCTTTTTAAAAAAATAATAAAAATAAAGAAAATATAGTTATATTAAAGTTATAAATTTAAAGAGTTCGTAATGTAAGAAGTTTTTAAAATAAACTTTGTCCTCCCTCAAGCCAAAACTTGTATACTAAAAACTAAAAAAATTGAATTATTACAGTAATATGGTTTTGATTCATTGATGAAAATTTTAATATATGAGCCCGGAACTAACTCAAATGTATGCGACCAATCCGCACAAGTTGACCCGCTCGTCCACTCGGCCTTTGGAGAGTGGATTGAAACCCTAATTAGTGGATTGGCCCAGGCCCAGGCCCATCTAAAATCTCCCAAAAGCCGCTAACCAACCCATTTAATTCGAGCCGAATGATAAAGTAATTCGGGTCATTGGACTTGGACTCGGAGTTCTCAAATACAGAAATAATTTAGATGAATTAACAGAGTTTATGCGGAGCTTACTGGGTCTAAATCTCGTTCTTTCTACGTTCTATTGTTATGAATTGGATTCGCTTGCTTACTTTATTCCAAATATCTTGTCGGTGTCGAGAATACGGTCGCCGGTGAACGGAGTAGCTAAACTAAGGTATGCAAATGGAGGAAGGAGAGAGTGAGAGAGTTACAGAAGTGATCTACGAGACACGCTATCACGCCTCTTCAAGGCTTTGCTCTTCCGAGTGCCCTCGTCTTCCTTCTAATAAGGTTTGCTTTGACATGTCTTCTTTCTTTTTCTTCCTTATTGGATCCTATCTTCGTTTTAAAATCGTTCTATCTCTATTTGGTACTTATTGGCATTGAAGTTTTCAATTTCTTGTCATTAGAAGTCCCCAATCTTTTCGATTTTTATCGCAACAGCATGATCGATCTTTTTGTTTGTTTATCTCAGGTGATAGATAGCTGCAAAGGAGGTTTTCTATCCCTTTTCTTGGCTAGAGGTAATTTCAATTCGGTCGAGTTTTTTTCTTTCTTTTTTTTTCTTTTGGTTAACTACTGGGGATATGATAAATTAACGGCTATGGATATATTTTGTAAAATTAGAATGTATAGATTGCAGTTGTTACTTAATCTTTTGAATGTTGTTTCTTATTTGTTATAACAGATGGACCATTTTCAATTGTTTATACATAGAGGCTTACTGATATCATGTTTGATTCATTTTTAAATTTAAAAATGTTATTGTTATTTTGAAAAAGAAGATGGATTTTATGCTAACTTGGTTTTGATAGTAGTAGGTATTCTTTTTTTTTTGTTGGTGGCTTTTGGTTGCTAATAATCTTTTTTTTTTAATATGTTGGTTTTCAGCTAACGCTTGAATGATAGTTGTTTACCTTATGGTTGATTATATCTTGATTGTGGGATTTTAATTAATCCCCACCTTTTCTTTCTTCCTCTTGTTGCTGGTAAGGTGTCAGTCAACTTAAAGAGAAATGGAGGGGGAAGAAGGACCAAACAAGAATCAAGAAACCCGCATCCTTGTTTATCTCTCCGAGAGGTGAGCGTGTGGCTGTTGCTACTGGAGATCAGATTACCATCTTGAGGAAGGAGGATGACTACCAAGAACCATTTGGAGTTTTTGCGAGTAAGATTTACTTTGTTGAAGTCACAAATTATTTATATATGTCTTTGTTGATACTGTCCAATTTGGTACATGGGAGTTTTTTGTGTTTCTTTCATTTTTTATGTTCTTCTAAGGCTTTTCTGCATCCAATGACAATTGCGAATATTAATCTTGATCTTGAATTTGGTAATATAGACATGCCAACTACTTGTATTAAGTCAATGGTACCCTGTCTTCCTTTTATTTATATATTCTTTTGAATAATTTGCATGACTTATGCCAAGAGCATATAGCAGACAAGAACCTGCTCATCAATGTACTGTTGCAAACTATTTCTCAACCAGAGGTAAATTTAAACGTCTAACTCTAAACTTATGCCAACGAGGGAATTTGATGCTCAACATCAAAATGAAATTAAGCATACAGCCTAACAGTTGCATACCAAGTTCCCATATCTCGTTGCCATAGATTGCCAGTTGGATCTACTTGCTTCCCTTGCCTTATACATCTGTCCTCAGTAGGTATTCTATTTAGAATGATTAGAAAAGAGACAAAGTTGTTCTTTGTAATTACATTGAAACTGCATGTAATCTTTCACTAGGCATTCTTTGGCTCAGTTGCTCCGTACACTGTAGCTTGCCTTTTTAAAATCACCTCTAGATCTGCAGCCATCTAAGTCCAATCACAGCCTTGCAAAATTGCAGACGCTTTACTCTGGAGACTTATATCTGAGTCACATACTGCTCTAAAAGAGATATTCTTGATTAGGACTATGAAAGGTGCCAATTATCCATCAGAAATGAGTATCCTTCCGATTCCAAACCTTCGTTTTAGAAGGACCCTAACACTATTCTTAACCTATCTATCTTCTTGCAGTCCAAGTGTAAGTTTCTGGAATTTTAGGACTCTAGAAACTTCTTCCCTTCAGCAATCTTCTGCTTCATAATAAGCATCTTGATTTGAGTTCTTTGTAGGTTTGTATCTGGTCCACCAAATTACCATTTGAGAACAAGATATTTGGCAATGTTTGAAAGGGTTAAAATCTCTCATCGCCATGACTTTCTTGCAACATATTGATGGTTGATTTATACTCCTTAATGATTCTCTGTTGTGAGTTTTCTAGTTTGTCACTTTAACATTGAATACACTTCATAATCAAGAGAGTTCAGTTTTGTACTTTTTGCTATTTACTTGTGTCCTGCTGAAGCTTTTTTCTGACTCATATTCCATGAATCAGGTAGCAGCCTTGGTACATTTATTTCTGGAGTTTGGTCAGAATCTCATGATATTCTTGGTGTTCTAGATGACACCAATACACTTTACTTTGTCAAAGAAAATGGTGAAGAGATGACAAGGATTACAAACAGGCAATTAAAAGTGTCTCTACCAATAATAGGGCTAATCTTGCAGGATACTTTTGATGCAAAAACATCTTGCTTGTAAGTTTCCATCACAAATAATCCAAAGTTGTGCATGTGTTTATAAATGTTTGCCCGCTATGTCAAACTTGTCAGCTGATTACTCTATCGTGAAAAATTTCAGGTGTAGCTTCATGTTGTTAACAAATGATGGATCTCTTCACCAAATAGAACTCAGTCAAGAATCAAACATTTCAATTCCCCCATTGAAAAGCTCAAGCGGTGGCTTAACCACAAAGAGACAATTCCCTAACAATGTTGCTTGCTTTGAATATGATCCAGAGCATTCTCTGCTTCTTGTTGTTGGCAGTACTGTTACTATGCCATTGGCATCTAATGGGAATTCTGGTAAGTTTTAATTTGATTCCTATGCTATTCAGGCATAATATTGATCTGTTAAGGGTTTTCTTGCACATTATTTTACTAGTTATTTTATTGGGCTATGCTGATTTCGTTTCAAAACTGTGATGTTGGGTGACCTGATCCTTCCATCATTGAGCACAATTGATCTTTGTCAAACCTGTTGGGAATGAATTTGCATAAATCACAAAACCTTGGGGAATTCTTGCCATCAGACTGTTTTTAAAACTTTTAGTTAAATATGTTTGCTGATTTGTTTATTTTCTTACAGGATACTGTCATCTGTCTCTTTGGCACAAACGTCAGACGTTAGAACTGAAATCACTGTTCACCCTTCAACTTGAAGGCATGTATTTTAAACCACAAGGGTATGTAGGTCATCTAACACAGCCAAAGGTGCTAATGTCACCACAGGGCAAGTTTGTCGCTACTTTGGATATTAGGGGATGCTTCTACATTTTTAAGCTCAATATAGAATGCCACACACTTTCTAACTTTTCTGGCCGAGTGAGTGTCAGAACACCAGAAACAAATAAGTTATCTACTGAGGTTGATGAACCTTTTGGTAACATAAAGGACTTTACTTGGTGGTCTGACCATATTTTGTCTATTGTGAAAGGAGATGGCACATTCACTATGATCAATATCCTTACTGGCATGAGTGTACAAGAGAATAATCCTGTATATTCAATGCCTGTTGTAGAAAGAGTACGACAATTGAAAGGACATGTGCTTCTTCTAGAGTGCAAAATGTGTGGAGAGATTCAAGTTTCATCTGAACATGAGAGGGAATCAAGTGACTCTTCTAAGTTAGAGGAGAATACTGGAGAAGAATGTGACTGTGCTGATATTTTCAGATTGCAATGGAGCCTTATATCAATTTCACAGAGATCTATTCCAGAAATGTATAATATCTTAATTAGCAAACATGACTATCAGGCAGCATTGGACTTTGCTAATCATCATGGCTTGGACAGAGATGAAGTTCTGAAATCGCAGTGGTTACACTCTGGTCATGGAACAAGAGAGATAAATATGATTTTATCTAATATTAAGGATCAAGGTTTTGTAATTTCTGAATGTGTTGATAAAGTTGGACCAACAGAAGATGCAACCAAAGCATTACTTGCACGTGGGCTGCATGCAACTGATCAGTTCTGCTTTTCAGAGTCTTATGATTGCGAATATGGCCAAATGTGGAAATTCCGTATGGCTAGACTTCAGTTATTGCAATTCAAGGACAGGCTAGAAACATATCTGGGAATAAACATGGGCAGGTACTATGTCCTCTTGGTGATATGGATGTTCACATTTTGTTGTTCCCTGCTTTTGCTCCCTCCCACAAATTAGTCTTAGAACTCAACTTGGTTGAGATATATAGTTGCATGGAGAGGCACAATAGCGTTTACGTGAATTCTTTTGAAACTACTTTGGCAGAAAATGTTTTATGATAGCTATGAATCATCAGTACTTTGTCTGAACAGTGTATGTGTTCATGTGATTGATGTGCTATTCATGCATGTGATTGTTATCCTGTAGTTGCAGTGATCATTGCTTTTGGTATTAGTTCTACCTTGAAATTTTAGATTCTTGAAATCCAGAAACATGTTAAGCTAAATGCAATTGAGTTTGATGCATATATTCATTGATGGTTTCTTCCCTAGAAGTTTTATGCACCTTTTACAAGTGACAAAAATGCTGTGATTCCTTAAAGCTACAATAGGACTACAATGGTTGTTGCAGCAATTAAGAGTTTCTTTGACACTTTCGTTAGTATGGAGATTTAGTATGTAATCTACTTATCTCCCAAGATTTACCCATGGTTATTAATTGTTGTCTGCATTGTTTTTAGGAATTTGCTACACTTTCGGAAGTCTTACGTTGCTTAACAAAGTTATTTTCTGTGGCTTTTCAATTGACTGAGAGCTTAATGATATGGTTTTGTGCAGGTTTTCTGCACAGGAATATAGCAAATTTCGCTTTGTGTCTCTAACTGAGGCTGCTGTTACACTTTCTGAAAGTGGAAAAATTGGTGCTTTGAACCTTCTCTTCAAGCGTCATCCCTATTCGTTGCGTCCTTCTATTTTGCAAATATTAGCCGCAATCCCTGAAACAATTCCTGTTCAGACATATAGGCAACTTCTCCCTGGAAGTTCTCCTCCCTCAAGCATTCTTCTTAGAGAAGAAGATTGGGTTGAAACCGAGGAGATGGTAAGTTACATTAACAATTTATCTGGCAATCATGAGATTGATCTCCAGATCAGAACTGAGCCCATTATTAAGCGTTCCATGGGTCCTCTTTGGCCATCAGTTGATGAACTGTATTTGTGGTATAAGAATAGAGCTAAAGATATTGATCATTACACTGGACAGCTGGAGAACTGCCTTTGCCTTATTGATGTTGCTTGTCAAAAAGGCATTGAATTACAAAATTATAAGAATGATATTTTATATTTACACCACCTTATATATTCTGATGACAACAGTGATGAGATAGGCTTCAATATTACTCTTGTTGCCTGGGAACAGTTTTCTGATTATGAAAAATTCAGAATGATGCTTAAGGAGGTGAAAGAAGAAAATGTGGTCAAAAAGTTGCATGATTTGGCAATTCCTTTTATACAAAGTAGGTTTCATGAGTCAACCTCTATTACTCAAGATCCACCCTCACATGGACAACTCTCATTAGATGAATGTGAATCATTTATGGTCCGATGGCTAAAGGAGGTTGCATTGGAGAATAAATTAGACATCTGCATGAAGGTCATTGAGGAAGGATGCAAGGATTTGCAAAGTAATGGTTACTTCAGGGATGAATTTGAAGCTGTAGATTGTGGTTTGCAGTGCATATACTTGTTCACAGTTACAGATAGATGGGGTACTATGAATGCGTTATTGTCAAAGCTTCGACAAATGCAGGGTAAGATTCATTTCGACATTGTTGTTCATACAATGCATATTGAAATTTTGTTGCATATCCCTTAGCAAGTTAATTTCTTCTATGCCCAATCCATCAGGGGGTTCTAGCCTCGGCTTGGGATTGGCTATTCACATCGGGTGGAAGGGAAGGAAGAGTAATAGTTGATGCAAATTGGAGGTTTAATGATATTAGGGATATAGAATTTTAATTTACAGATAATATTATATAGATAAGATTTCATCATGTGTTTTTAATCAAGTTCATATCTCTGATTTTCAGCTTTTTTTGGTGATAAAAATAATTTCTTTTTCTTGCTTTTCTTCATCGTCCATTTATCTTGGATCGTGGCTGTATTGACCTTCATTGTCTTTATACCATTGAAAAATAATATTTCATTGTTTCTTTTTTTAACTTGAGATATGTATCCTCAGAAATCCTATTTTCTGTTATACATATTTATCTGGTTAATTAAGACTATAGTTGTTATATTTGAGACTAAAATGTGCTTACTAATCTCAGTCAATAACGTTTTACTTTACAGATGCAGAAATACATATTGAAAGCCTTGAAGAAAGACTCAAACTTGCAGAAGGTCATATTGAAGCAGGCAGGATTCTGGCACATTACCAGGTCATTGTTTTCTCTTTGTGATGATTTATTCTGATTTGGTGTCTTTTATTACTTTTCTCTATGGTTCACACTCCAGCTGTACATTATATGAAAATATATTAATCGTGGTCTCTTCTGCTGCTTGACTAATTTATTGTTTTATTGGGCATTTATTGATGTCTTACCTTGTATAAGGAAATCTTAACAATGATTTTCTTTTAGTTAAGATCATGAATTGACTGCTTATTGACAAAAAACAGAAGCAGTAAGATCAATGGTGAACTGATATTGGTAGCTGTGTCATGCTAGTATGATGATTCTCCAATTTGCATTTATATGTATCTTCTGTAAAATACTAATTGAAACTGACATTTTTTGAATGATAGTTGTGTAATCTAATGGCAGCAATTAGTTAAGTAAACTGGCTAGTCCAGCTCTTCGAGCCTCTGGATCATTTTGGTTAGTGTTGTGGTCAGTTTCCCAAAGCTGGCCAGAATAACTAACAGTCTGATGACTGTTTGGGTAGGGAACCAAGTGAAGTGGTCTGTTAAACCAAGTCAATTGTGAAATCCCTTTTTTTTTTTTTGCTACATTCTGATTCATTGCCTCAGTTTCTCTATGGTAATATTCATTGAACTTTTAAAAAATTACCATATATTTATAACATATTAATAAGCGGTAAAGATTGATTATTACATTTAGTTTTCAATCTTACTTTCTGAATCAGTTTATTTGTTGCTTAAATTTGATAGTTTGGGAATCAAAGAGTTATAAACTAGTTCTTTTATATATTTCAATCAAATATTTTATAGGTGTTAAATTTTTTGAAAAATTGGGCCCAAATAAACTGAGTACATACAAGTCCAAATGAGGTTCCATCCTAAAACTAATTGGTGATAGGAGGAGTAATTAATTAGACTTATATGTGTGCTTAAGGTCATATATTCTTTTCATGTGAGACAAACTCCTACTTATATTTCAACAAGCTCGCCTCACGTGTGGGCTAATTTAAGGCCCAACACGTGACAGTCTATTGTGTCGAGGTGGTGACGATTGATTCACTAGGCTTGTATGTTAGTCTTCTTTTCCCTCTTTCTTCGATGTGGGATACTTACATGTAGGTATTCTCAACACTCTCCCTCACATGTGAGTCCCTTTCTACTTGGGCAATCTGGAGAGATACGTAAACAATCCTCATCAGGGCTGGATTCTTGCTGGGGCAAATAATACTGCTGGGCCACTTGCTCTATGTAGACTTGAAATCCTTCTCCAGTCGCTTAAATGATGGGTCCCCTTCTAGGGCAAATAATAGGTCAAGATCTAATTTGCTGTGATACCATGTTAAATTTGCATTGGGCCTACGGGCCCATACGAGGAGGAAAGTTAGATCACATAAGCCCACGTAAGCTTCCATCCTAAAACTAATTGGAAGTAGGTGGAGTAGCCCACTAAGCTTATATTTTAGTCTTCTTTCCGCTCTTTCTTTAACGTGGGATACTCACATGTGAGTATTCTCAATAATAGGCATATGAAGTCCTCAATATGTTAATTGGAAAATTACTAATGTATTTAACTTTTAATATATACTTTTTTATTTGTTACTAAATTGTCTATAAAATTAATTTAATATAATATGCAAAAATTTCATACAATGAATACAAATTATTACTTATCACTAGTCGACTTTTGTTTGATCTTTACTTGAGCTTCCTGGTTCAATGATTTAGTATAGTATTAAAGTGTTGATCAGGATTGCTATATGCCATGTTTCCTGTGGTCTTGTCGGAAGTGATTTTGATGGTGTCTTTTGCTTCCAGGTGCCAAAGCCAATAAATTTTTTTCTCAACGCTCATGCCGATGAAAAGGGTGTAAAGCAGATTCTTCGCCTCATACTTTCAAAATTTGCTCGTCGACAGCAAGGCCGGTCAGATAATGATTGGGCAAGTATGTGGCAAGACATACAATGCATACAAGAAAAGGTTTTTCCCTTTCTTGATCCCGAGTATATGCTAATGGAATTCTGTAGAGGACTACTTAAAGCTGGAAAATTTTCTCTGGCAAGAAACTATCTAAAGGGTACAAGTTCTGTGGCCTTGGCATCAGATAAAGCAGAAAATCTTGTCATTCAAGCTGCACGTGAGTACTTCTTCTCGGCTTCAACTCTGTCTTGCCCTGAAGTAAGTGCACATACATTCTATGCTGGTTTTTGTCAATGAAATTCCTTCATCTTATACTTTAATGGCTTAACATTTGCTCCATGAAATCTTGAAGATATCATGATCGGTTGCATTATTCCTCATTATTCCTTTGGTTCCAGGGCTTGCATTTTTAAATGTCAAATATTTTATTTCCTGAGAAGTTATGGTGAAATTTCTGAATTGACTACAATAGCAACCATGCTATAATAATGGCCCTAGGATTTGCCTTGTCCTGAAAAGTAGATTTCTATGTTCATGATCTCTTTTTTATTAATCAGAAAAGCTGTCCAACATATGTACTACTTATGCCAAATAGTACAATAAATATGATATATGTGGAGTTTCCTCGTGCATGTGGGCTTGATTGCTTCATTATGAATAATATCTTAGTCAATTAGATGTTTATTGATTCTGCTGCTCACGATCTTCCCATTTATATTTGTTGATTCTTTTTCGCAACTTGTTTCAGATCTGGAAGGCCAAGGAATGCCTCAGTCTGTTTCCAAGTAGCAGAAATGTTAAAACAGAGGCTGATTTAATTGATGCACTCACTATCAAACTTCCAAACCTTGGAGTTACTCTGCTACCCTTGCAATTTAGGCAAATAAAGGATCCCATGGAGATGGTTAAAATGGTAATCACTAGTCAAGCTGGAGCTTATTTACCTGTTGATGAAATTATGGAGGTCGCCAAACTTCTTGGATTAAGCTCTCCAGATGACATATGTACCATTCAGGAAGCTATAGCTAGAGAAGCTGCAGTAGCTGGTGATCTGCAATTGGCATTTGATCTGTGCCTTACATTGGCAAGAAAGGGACATGGTCTCATTTGGGATTTATGTGCTGCGATAGCTAGGGGACCTGCACTTGAAAATATGGATTTAAGCTCTCGTAAACAGTTATTAGGTTTTGCATTAAGTCATTGTGATGAGGAATCTGTTGGTGAGCTGCTTCATGCATGGAAAGATCTAGACACGCAAGGCCAGTGTGAGAATTTGTTGATTTTAACTGGGATAAATTCTCCTACATTTACGACTCAAGGTTTAACAGCATCTCCATTCCATCAAAAGCAGCATATGGTTGACCTCAGTGATTACTCTGATCAGTTTAAAGGGATGAGCCATGATGATAATGAAGTTCATTTCAATGCCATCAAGAACATACTTTCTTCTGTTGCTAAGAGTTTCCCTGGTGAGGATGGAACTGATTTAGGATTGCCATGGAGAGAAAGCACAAAGATATTATCTTTTGCTTCTTGCCAACTTCCATGGTTGCTTGAATTGAGTAGGAAAGCCGAAAACCTTAAAAGATTGATACCTAATTTTATTCCTGGAAAGGAATATGTGAGCTTACAAACACGAGCTATGATGACTATTCTGTCCTGGTTAGCAAGAAATGGTTTTGCACCCCATGACAACGTAATTGCCTCTCTGGCAGGGTCCATCATGGAACCTCCTGTTACAGAACAGGAAGATGTTAGGGGTTGCTGTTTCTTGTTAAATCTTGTGGATGCCTTTAGTGGAGTAGAAGTAATAGAAGAGCAGCTGAGGATAAGAGAAAACTATCAAGAGATTTGTAATATCATGAATGTCGGGCTGACATACAGTTTACTGCATAACTTTGGAGTTGAGTGCAAGGGTCCAACTGAGAGGAGGGAACTTCTGATAAGGACATTTCATGAGAAACATACACTACTCAGTTCTGGTAATTGGCTTTAATGCTGAAGTTTTTGAAATTTGTACTCCGAATTATTTGGGTACAATTTTGTCCATGATACTGGATGTTTAATGACAATGACTGTGAGGTCTTTGCCTCGCAACTACAGTGATATAATTCTTTTCTTATCATTTCAAATGCAGATGAAATGGCAAAGTTTAACAAAGTGCAATCCACATTCTGGAGGGAATGGAAGCTGAAATTAGAAGAGAAAAAGCGTGCTACTGAACATTCTAGAACGTTAGAGCAAATCATTCATGGTGTTGATGCTTCACGCTTTCTGTCTGGTGACGTAAATTACATTGAGAGTTCTATTTTCACACTGATTGAATCAGTGAAGACTGAAAAGAAGTTTATAATAAAGGATGTTTTGAAATTGGTGGGCACTTATAATCTAAATCGCAATGAGGTACATATCTATAACCTATCAAGGATGCACATGATATGCATGCATATATAATTTTGTCTTTATGACTAAAAATAACTGTTAGTTTATGAATGGATTTTCTGTTCTTCACTAAGCTTTAATTTTATGGTTAGTAGTGTCAACATTACCAAATTTATGATGGTCTTTTCTTTTAATGATGGGCTCCTAAGGTTTTTGGTAAATTTATATATATATATAAATTTATATATATATATATATATAAATTTATATATATATTTGAATTTCGTTTACCTGTGCACACCAAAACAAATTTAATTGACAGACTGCGGTCTAATTATGCTTGCCTTCATCCCTTTTCTACGTACTATTTGACCATGATCTAAAGATGTTATTGAACCTATTTTAGATTTAAAATAAATACCACAATAACATCCCTGCGTGAATATATTTATTCTGTGTTCATGTTGTTCAAATTTAACCCAAAATTAGTTCAAAAAGAGCAATTTATGTTGATCACCTTTCAAAACATTCCCTATTAACATTTCATGTTTCCATATATCTTAGCAAGATTATTTGCTAGTGCGAGAGAATTTAGTAGCATGTTGAAATTTACTATTTAGTTATCAGCAGTATTTTATCCTTGGATTTGCAAAAACGAAATCACTTGCGCTTGTGACTTGATAGATAATGAAGTCTTACTTTGTTCAACAGGTGCTATTGAAGTACCTAACCTCTATCCTTGTGTCTGAGGTTTGGTCTAATGATGATGTAACTGCTGAAATATCTGGAGTGAAAGGAGAATTAATTAATTGTGCTTCCAAAACTATAAAAACTATTTCCTTGGCCGTATACCCTGCAATTGATGGGTGCAACAAGGAGCGGCTTGCTTACATATATAGCCTCCTCTCAGACTGCTACTTGCAGTTGGAGGAAAACAAAGAACCATTGCCAGTAATGCACCCAGATTCTTCAAATCTGTCTGCTTTAGAAATGTCTCACTTGTGCAAGGTGTTCACACAAGAATGTCAGAGAGTTTCTTTTATTAAGGACCTAAACTTCAAGAATATTGCTGGATTAGACAGTCTGAATTTACAACATTTCCGTGATGAAGTCTACAGATGCATTGATGAAGTTAACTTAGATGCCTTGGCAAAAATGGTACAGACACTTGCTGGTATTCATGGAGATTTGACGCATGATGATCTCATGTCATGGCAGAATGTTTATGAGCATTATATTCTAAATTTGATGATGAATTTAGAAAAGAGGGTTATAACTGAGCTCTGTGTTGCGAGTCCTGAATACTTTCAGCAGTTTACCTGTCAACTTGAACAAACGTATTCTGTTTGCAGAATGTACATAAGACTTTTGATGCCTGCAGATGCTTTGGGCATTATGAAGTGGTACTTCACTGTAATTATACATCTGCATGGATGTTATGGCACTGTACCTGATAATTCTTTGTGGCAGGACTGCCTTATCGCCCTTTTGAACTTTTGGTCTAGATTAACTGAAGAAATGCAAGAAGTTGCATCTCTTCAGAATTTGAAAGAAACTCTCGTATTTGATGCAGTGTGCTTGTCAGTTTGTTTGAAGATTTTTACCAGGTTAGTGGTAGAGGACAGTGTTTCACCAAGTCAGTGCTGGAGCACCATTGTTACCTATGTCATGTTTGGTTTGACTGGTGATTTTGTGGCCGAGATACTTAATTTTTGCAGAGCCATGGTGTTTTCTGGTTGTGGGTTTGGAGCAATTTCTGAAGTTTTCTACAAAGCAATGTCACAATATAATCTCATTTCAACTCCTAATACTGGATCCCAAGACCTTCCCTATATTTATGCAAGCATACTTGATGCTATTCTGAAAGATTTGGTACACGGTTCCCTTGAGCCTCAGCATTTATACGGTCTGTTGTCGACTCTAAGTAAATTAGAAGGTCAAATGGAGGATCTGCAGAGAGTCAGGCAGGTGGTGTGGGAGAAAATGGCCCAATTTTCTGATGATCTGCAGATACCTAGTCATGTCCGAGTTTATGGTCTAGAGCTGATGCAATTTATCACAGGTACAGGTATAAAGGGTTTCTCTACAGAGTTGCAATCTTGTGTCACTCCGTGGGAAGGATGGGGTGAGTATCTTTCTGCAAGTAAAAGGAGTGACACCAATGCCAGTCTTGGTTTGCCAGATAACATAGGTGGTTTTAACAAGTTTACAAGCACTTTAGTTGCCCTGAAATCAACTCAGCTTGCTGCAGCCATTGCCCCTAGCATCGAAATTACACATGCTGATCTAGTCAACGTTGAGAAAGCAACCTTGTGCTTCTTGAAGTTGTGTGAAGCTTCAAGCACTGTTCACCATTTTGACACATTGCTGGTTATTTTGGAAGAATGGGAAGGGTTTTTTGTAGTTGGAAGAAACGTGGTAGAATCTACTGAAGCATCTGAAGCTGGAAACAGCTGGAATGATGATGATTGGGATGAAGGATGGGAAAGTTTTCAGGAAGTAGAATCTTTTGAAAAAGAAAAGACAGACAAGTCGCTGTGTGTTCATCCTTTACATCTGTGTTGGGTAGAGATTTTCAAAAAACTGTCTACGTTGTCCCAGTTTGACGAGATCTTGAGACTGATTGACCAGTCATTGTCAAAATCCAATGGACTCTTTCTTGATGAAGAGGATACCCGGACTTTAACTGGCATTATCCTTTACAGCAATTGTTTCGTGGCTTTGAAATTGGCTCTTCTTCTGCCTTACGAAGCAGTTCAGTTACAGTGTCTAACTGTCGTAGAAGAGAAACTGAAAGGAGGCATCTCAGATGCACAGGGTGGGGACCATCATTTCCTGACTGTTGTTTTATATTCTCGGATAATATCAACCATAATCACCAATCCACTATACGGTACTACTTTCTCTTATATTTGCTATTTGGTTGGTAATTTCTGCCGCCACTATCGGGAAAACCTGTTATCACGGAGTGGAAGGAATGAAAGTGTTGATACTGAGACAGACTTTCTGGTCTTCGGTAGAATTCTGTTCCCTTGCTTCGTTTCAGAACTTGTGAAGGCCAATCAACAGATCCTGGCTGGATTTATTGTCACAAAATTCATGCATACAAATCCAGCTCTTAGTCTCATTAATGTCACAGAAGCTAGTCTCCGTAGATTCTTAGGAAGACAGCTTCATGTCTTGAACCACGATGAGTTTTCTACTGAGATACCTGTTTCATGTACGGTATTAAAAAATGTGATCTGCGGCTTAAAAGTCAAATTGGATAACTTGATTCGGTCTGCTTTGGAATTGCTGTAGATTAATGTTAGATGAGTCGTGATAGGGATACGCACTAGAAAGTTTCCAGTTCAATTCCAGACAAGATCTTGTTACTGGCTACTTTGTTTACGGGTTACCAATGATAAGCATGTAAACAAGATGTACAT
>JANQAP020000520.1:1281537-1297177 GCA_026874005.2 Erythroxylum coriaceum
AAAAGAGAAATTGAAAGATAAAGGATTGTTTCTTCCATTTTCTATTTCCAGCTTCCCTCGGTTTGAGCTAGTTGCTCTATGGAGCAAGTATCACGCTCTATGGGGTTATATATGCTGATCATTAATAATAATAAAATGTTATTTTTTATAATGCCAGAGAGGAGCATGACACAATCCCAGTCGGCCAGACCAGGGCAGACGTCCTCCGTCCTTCTCGCCCTTGAGCTGCCCGGGCCCATCGGCGTAAGGGTCCCTTTCAAGATTTTTGTATGCAGATTCGAGCAGAGTATGGTGTTTTTTTTTTTTTTAAGGTAACAGTACGGTTGTCCTTGAAGGCCATCTTTTTTTTTTAATATAAATTTTTACTCATAAAGACACTAATTTATGGTTGTGTGAGAGAAGTAGCAGAGGTATTGTTTGCCTTCCAGATTTAAGTATTTATCCTTAACTTCTAACGTTAATTTTTTCTACGTTCATGTATTTATAAATTTTTTTAAAGCATTTGGGTATATCTTTTATCCTTTAATTTTTTTTATTTCTATAGTACATAAATTTAAGATACTTGAAATCAATAATTGACGACAAAAGATTTGTATAATTATGACTTTTGAGCAATGATTTAAAGGTAGAATTTTTGATTTTTCTATGTATTAAAATTTTTTTAAAGATTCTATGTATTTTTTAACTTAATAAATACTTAAATATATTTAATTAATTTGTCTCCTCTAACTTACTAAATACTTAAATATATTATAATTAATTCCATTCTTTTGCTATGTAAGACTTGGTATCTAAATTACATGTTATTTGGGATAAATAACAAAACCAAGATAAATTACATAAATAGTTGATATACTAATTAGTTTTTTCTATAGTGTTTTCATTACTCTTTACCTAGCTGTATTCTAATAATTTCTTTTTTTTGGAAGGTATATTCTAATAATTTCAAAGTTAGATAAATGGTAAGATTAAATGAATTTATGGAAAGAATTAACATCTTAATTTTTCACACAATATTTTCATAAATACTTGATTTATATTCTAGCTTATTATATGTCGTCTCAATTTAATTTTATCATTATAAGAAGTTTGCACTTTTAAAAGTCCAATCTTACTGTTATTTCCTACATCTCATAACTTTGCTTATGTATTTAACTAAGAATTTAACTTTATTTTATTTGGGTATGTATTTATTTAATTATTTTGATATAACTAAGGCTTTGTTTGGTTGGCATAGATTCTTGTTTGGGAAAGTAATCTTTTTCTTAAAATTTATACAATCAAAGGAACGAACACCATTCCATTTTTCAGCCAGTGCAAAATGGTATTCGTTCCTTTGATAATGGTGTTCGTTCCTTTGATTGTATGTAAGACATAAATATATATTTGTATTTACAAATATCTTTATTGATGAATTTGCAAATATAACTCCCCGTGTTCTTTTAGGCGCCTGCCTCTTGCATTACTAATTACTTATACATTTTATATTTAGGGTGCCTCACATGGTTTTCTTAATTAGAAAATTACTTGGTAAAGCTATCAATATAGACACAAAAGGCATCTGTGCGCGTATAACCGCACATTCAGCACCAATAAGTAACAATTGTTTTCTAGTTTATGCAAATACCCTCTCTTTCAAAATATTAGATAGTTGTTGATAAGATGGCTTAAGTGGTTGGAAAGCTCTTTTAAAGAAGTCATTCGGCCCTATACTCTAATCTTTAAAACTCTTTAAGAATTTTAAGTGGTTGAACTTCTTAGATATTAAAAGTTTAATTTTTTAAATTTAATTTGGAATTATTAACCCATTAAATGATTTATTTAAATATATATAGTTTACAAATAATTACAATATACTAAAAGATTTATTATATTATTGTGTTATTCAAAAAGGGAACGGTACATATTCTCAGGCAAACTATTTTATCTTATCATATGTTACATTAAGAAGTTTAATGTCTTATATTGGTTTTATTCATATCACATATGTTGTAAAAATGGACATGTTGGCTTCGAAGTTGTGGAAATGTTTTAGAAAATCAAAAGAACAGCTCTACAACAAAAAGATGCTCAAGTTTGTATATTTTAGCCAAATCTTGAAACTCCTATCAATCCTCCCACTCTGGATAGATTGCAACTAGTAGTTTCCTTATTTTACTTCTCTTCTCATTCGTTTGCGTTCATTTCTAGCCCAAGAATCCAACCTTAATTTGGTAAGGTACATATTTTTTAAAAGATTTTTTACAATTTTCCAACAATTTTACTCTATACTTTCTCTTTAAGACAATTTTCCATTGATTCATACTTTCAATTGGAGAAGATGAAACTTATTTTCTAAGGGATAAGCATGTTAATTAAAATCTAGTTTCACTATCATGTCTTTCCTTACTTGTTTCCATGCAATATTTAAGCTTCATAGAAATGATCAATTATTTACATTTGTTGAAATTATCTGTATATTTTTGTACTCAATGATCTTGGAGTGAAAATTGATCATTGCTTCTTGTTCCTTTCTAGCCTGATTGACATTGATGATTGTGGATGAAACAAATCATAATATGTAACAAATAGTTAGCTGTATATAGTTATGTTTTAACATATAATTCTAAGTGTAAATATTTATGTAACAGTATACTTCTGTATTTAAAAAGTTCAAAAGATCATGATTACTACCCCTGAATTCTTATTGTATGATTTTGTGATACTTTTCCTTAATAATAGCTTAGCATGTACTTTCTAATGTTCGATTACAAAACATCCACACGAAAGTATGGGTACATGTATAGTCGTTCACTTTAATTCAATGCTATTTCATAGGCATTAGACCAATTATTTTTTTCTTCTTTTTATTACTTGTTTCATAATTCCAATGTTCTTTTGGAATCATGAATGCCCACAAAATATTTGCATTTAGCTCTTGCATTACACTGAAAGACTCAAGTTGTAGATTATAACTTAAATTAAATTATGAATTATAGTTTAATGATGTGTAATATATTTATTTTTACATAATGTTTACTTGTTAAAATTTTCTATTTACATAATAAATTATGATAATAATATTAATTATAAGATTAATGTCAGACTAATTTTATAATAAATTAAAAATTCGAATATTTTATTAATACTATTATTAATTCAAACTAGTATTATTCAATTATTTTAAATATAATTTACTCTATTTTCTCCTAAGTATGTTAATTTCTTGTATTTTTAGAAATTAGTGCTTCTCTATCATTAAAGTCTGCTATTTGTTTTTTCATTTTTAATATAGGATATTAAATTTTGCTCTTTATTTTTTTCTTCTATCCTAAATAGAATATCATTAATCTATCTTTGTGAAATATTGTCGAGCTATTTGTGTTTTGTTGTGCCTACATACTTCTTCCAGTTCCTTACAGATGTTTTTGATCTTTTTCTAGTCCAATTGTAGTATAATTGATTTATATTATGTTGCCTAAAAATTATTTTTTTGGTAGTGAAAAATGAAAAAAATAAAACAAGGAGAACAGTTAATAGAATCCCAAAAAGGAACAATTAATAAAATTTTTAAAAGAATAGGCTCCTCTAATGAGAATCTTGAGGAATTAGGCGAAGATAATTTTGAACAATATAAAGAAAACTTAAGTAATGAGATTCATATTCATGAAGACTTTAGTAATTTGAGTAAGCACGATCATGTACCAAATGCATCCACTTTAAAACATTTATGGGCAAATGAGCAACTAATCCCTATATTGGATATTTATGATCCTAGAAATTGTGATAATCTTGATAATAAAGTAAGAGACATTTTAGTTGAAAAAGGAACTTTAAGAGAATTAAATCTTGTGTTTCCTTTAAACAATACATCTTCGCATTTTTCATAATCTTATTATTCTAAAAAATTGAGTAATGGAGAGATTAGTGATAAAAAAATAGTTGGTTTACTCTAAATATATAGATAAAGTATATTGTTTTTGTTATAGGTTGCTCAAATCTAATAGCAACAAAATGCATGAGCAAATGATGGATTTAGAGATTGTAGACATCTTAGTGAGAGACTCAAAGAACATGAGAATAGTGTTAAGCATATGACTAATATGAGAACTTGCAATGAATTAAGAGTAAGATTGAGTAATAATCAAACAATTAATAAAGATTTGCAATAAAAAATTATAAACGAGAAAGAACGTCAGAGACAAGTTTTGATAAGAATAGTTTTTGTTGTGAAATGTCTTGCTAGAAATAATTTGGCTTTTCGAGGATCCAATGAGAAACTTTACCAAGATAGTAGATATAATTAAGCTTTTCGAGGATCTAATGAGAAACTTTACTAAGATAGTAATGATAATATTTTGGTATTAATTGAGATGATTACTGAATGTAACATACCACTCTCATATCCTTTGGATTATATTTGCATTCATAAGAACACCTTTATTCCTTTAACAACTCATAATTTCCAGGTTTAAATATATTGATATCAAGACAATCCATTCCTTAAGTAATGACATCAATTAACAACCTAAACGTATCGAACCCTTAACCAATTAATCAAGCAACAATCTAGGTTCATTTTAAGCCTTAATCAAGTCCAAATATACCAATGTAGAGTGACTTATCCTCATTTGGATCGACAAATTTACAAAATCGAAATTATAATTCAAAGCTTTGGCCATGATCGTGGGGGACCTTCCCACGATCGTGGGATGAGTGCCCCGATGTGCACTATTCAATTTCCTTTAATTCTCTACGAATTTCTTCTACTTAGGATCATCATTAACACTTCAATTTTTCCAGAATTCATACTCTCAAAAGCTACTTCAATTCATGTTAATATAGCTTCCATCTTGGTTACATTAAAGCTCTTTAAATTCTATTTATTTATGTCACTAACAATCATTCTTACATATACACTAACATCCCCATTTTTTATTCCAGATTCAAAAGAAAACTCTTTTATATCAAATTTAAAACACCTTGATAATAGTCCATTATTTTACCTCAATTATACCTTAATTATACCTCAATTCCTCAACAATTTCATCTAAATTTCTAGCTTAAAATCATTCATTTAACAACTCATAAACTATTGTTTTTCATGCATGCTAAATGGAACAGAAACTACCATTCAAGCATCATTTTCCAGCACTCATTTAAAACCAATATCACAATCATCCATCCCCAATTCAGTCATCATTAAGTTCTATTAACATATTCATAAGAGATTAGTCTTTCACTTACTTGATCAGCTCAATTGCCTCCTCAATTATCAAGTTAACCTAGCCTTTTATGCATGCAAACACAATTCCAAGAACAAGATGGAAGTAGAATGTTTTTTTTTCAGCAACAAGAAGAAATCAGCAAAATATAGCTTTCTTGATGTAGAATTTTGTAAAGATTTTGAGTGGTAATGAACATAATTGAAGCAAAAATTTAGAAGCTGTGAAGGTGTGTGTGTGTTTCGGTGGTGAGAGGGAAAGAGAAAAAAGAAGGCAGAAAAAACAATTTCTGCATTAGCTTAATTCATTAGGTGTTGGCTGTCACTATTTTACAATGATATTTGTCACATATGCATGCAATCCACTTGTCCTCTATATAAGCTGCCAAATGTCACCAAAATCCTAGGCCATTTGTCACTCAATTCTCCAAGCCATTTGTCATTAATTCTACTGCCATGTGTCACTTATTTTGTAAGCTTAGTCATCCTAAATTTTCATGTGTCAACTCGTCTTGTCACTTGACATTTTTCCTAGACTAAATGTACATTTTAATTCATCAATTTCCCAATTGTAACAATTAACTCCAAATTACTAATTATAATCTATCAAACCAAAATTCAAGATATAAGCAATACACAATCAAATCATCATCATTTTAAACCTTTCATACCTTGAAACATGTCAATTGAGTGCATGTATTATCTTTGCAATGTTTTATAAATCATCATTCATGTGTGTATATGCTCATGTTATGGATGTAAATGAAATGCACCTCATAAATTCTAGAAAGATATGACTCAAAAGTCTAACATTCTAACCTTTAGTAAGTTTTGGAAACCGGCTATTACAATTCTCCCCTTAAGATATTTTATCCTCGAAATTCTTACCTGATCTACCAAATAGATGGGGGTACTATTTTCTTATGTATTCCTCAATCTCCCATATAGCTTCTTCTCTTGAATGATTCCTTTAATGGACTTTATCCAAAGGAATTACACGATTTCTCAACTGTTTTGTCTGGTATCCAACTATTTTGATTAGTTCCCCAACATAACTCAAATTTGTTACAATCTCAACCTCCTGTGCTAGTAATACATATGTTGGATCTGATCGATATCACCTGAGCATACTAACATGAAACACATTGTGAATTTGATACATTTCTGGCGGTAATGCTATTTTATAAGCTAATGGTCCTACTCTCTCAGTAATCTCATAAGAACCAATGTATCTAAAGCTTAACTTTCCCTTTTTAACAAACCTTAACACTCCTCGCTAAGGCGACACTCTCAAAACACTTTATCTCCCACTTGATACTCCATATCCCTCCGATGCTGATCTGCATAACTCTTTTGCCTGTCTTGAGCTGCCTTAATCCTACTACGGATCAATTTTACCTTATCAATGGTATCTTGAATCAACTATAGGCCTTTAACAATCCTTAACCCTCTTCATCCCAATACAAAGGTGATTGACACTTTCTACCATATAACAGCTTATATGGAGCAATACCAATACCACCATGATAATGATTGTTGTATGCAAATTCAATGAGAGCTACACATTCATCCCATGCTCCTTGAAACTCTAAAACACAAGCTCTAAGCATATCCTCAATAGTCTGAATAGTCTTTTCACTCTGTTCCTCTGTCTGAGGATGAAATATTGTATTAAAGTTCAACTTTTACCTATTGCTGACTGTAAACAGCCCCAAAATCTAGAAGTAAATCTGAGATTTCGGTCTGATATAATAGATACTGGAACTCCATGTAGCCTCACTATCTCATTAACATATATGCGAACTAACTGATTCAATGTGTTATTTTCTCTAATAGGTAATAAATGAGCTAATTTAGTTAATCTGTCAACAATGACCATATGGTATCATATTGTCTCGGAGTCCTCGATAAGCCCATAATAAAATTCATTGTACTCCTTTCCCACTTCCACTTTGGAATTGGTAATGACTATAACTTCCCAACTGGAGCCTGACGCTTTGCCTTAATCTGTTGGCACGTAAAACACCTCGCAACATACTCAGCCACCTGCCTCTTCGTCCCTGGCCATCAGAAATGTTGTTTCAGAGTATTATACATTTTGGTAGTACCAGGATGCATAGCATAGGCTGTTATGTGTGCTTCCTCTAGAATTTCTTCTCTTAGACTATCAACATTCGGTACACGTAATCTCTGCTTTAACCACGATGCACTATTTCTTAACTCAAACTCAAAATTCAGATTCTATTTCAACTTCTTAATAATCTTCACCAACTTTGGGTCTTTGCTCTGACCTTTTTTGATCCTTTTATGCAATACTGGTCTAAGCTTCAACGTAGCTAACAATGTTTCATTCTGTCCCAAACTTAGCTCAACATTCAGGGCTCTCAGTTGAAATAGGTTTGGTAACCTCGATGTTTGAAATTGTGCCACACTGTTATTAGTTTTCTTGCTTAATGCATCAACCACAATATTAGCTTTACCTAGATGGTATTCAATTGTGCAATCATGATCTTTAAGTAACTCAATCCACCTTCTTTGTCTCATATTCAGTTCTTTTTAACTCAACAAATATCTCAAACTTCTTTGATTTGTAAATATCTAAAACGTCTCACCATGTAAATAACTTCTCCAAATTTTCAAAGCAAACACCACTGCAGCAAGCTCTAAATCATGAACTGGATAGTTAAACTCATGAGACCTTAACTGTCTCGAAGCATAAGCAATCACTTTACCATACTACATTAAAACACATCCTAATCCCTGGTATGAAGCATCACTATATACAACATATCCTCCAGATCCAGATGGTATTGCTAATACCGGTGTCGTAGTTAATCAATGTTTTAATTCCTCAGAGCTCCTTTGACACTCATCAGTCCATCAAAAAGGTACATTCTTTCTCAGAAGCTTTGTCAAAGGGGCTGAGATCAATGAAAATCCCTCGATAAACCTTCTATAATAACCTGCTAACCTAAGAAAACTCCGAATTTCAGACACATTTCTAGATGCTTCCCACTTCATCACTACCTCAACTTTCTTTGGGTCTACCTGTATGCCCTGTCCAGATACTATATAACCCAAGAATACCACTTGATCAAGTCAAAATTTGCACTTACTGAACTTGGCGTACAATTGCTTCTCTCTCATTATCTGTAAGAACAACCTCAAATGCTCAAAATGTTCCTCTCTACTCATCGAGTGCACCAAAATATCATCTATGAATACAATCACAAAATGATCTAAGTAAGGTTGGAATACCTTATTCATCAATGGCATAAAGGCCACCGGAGCATTCGTCAATCTAAAAGACATCACCAAAAACTCAAAGTGTCCATATCTGGTTCTGAATGCACTATTTGGTACATCAACTTCTGCTATTTTCAATTGATAATACACTGACCTCAAATCCAGTTAAGAAAACACCTGAGTTCCTTCTAACTGATCAAGTAAATAATCTATTCTCACTAAGGGATACTTGTTCGTCACTGTCGCCCGATTCAATTGCCTATAATCAATCATAATCTCAAGGTTCCATCATTCTTCTTCACAAACAAAACTGGAGCACTCCAAGGTGATACACTGGGTATAATAAAACCTTTATCCAACAACTCCTGCAACTGAGTCTTAAGTTCTTTAAGTCTACAGGTGCCATCCTGTACAGAGGAATATATATAGGAGTAGTATCTAGAACTAAGTCAATAGTGAACTCCGTTTCCTTATTTGGGAGTAATCCTGGTAATTCAGTGGAAAATACATCTAAGAAATCCTTAACAATAGGAATATCCTGTAATATCTGCTCAATTTAGGTATCTGTCACATAGGCTAAATAAGCCTCATATGCACTTTGAATCAGCTTAAAGGCACTCATTAATGAAATCAATCTGGCTGGCATTGTTTGACTAACACCTCGAAATATAACCCTTGGTTGATTAGGAGATTCAAGAATAACTACTTTAGTATAATAATTCATCATAGACCTTTGAGTAATAAGTCAGTCTATACTCAAAATGAGGTCTATCTCTTTTAACTGCAGTACTATCAAATCGACTTTCAACTCAGCTTGATCAACCCAAATAATACACCCTCTGCATACTTCCCCATTCATTATAGTACTACCTACTGAAGTACTCACCTCTAAGCCAAATTTCAACATCTCTCTCACACAATGTAGTTTAGATACCAGATGTGGAGTAATGAATGAATGTGTAGATCCTGGATCTAACAATGCAAATACCTCAAATTGAAAGACATGTAACACACCTGCAATAACATCTAGGGAATTCTGTGCCTTCTACCTCGTAATAGTAAAGATCCTGGCCTGGGACTGTGGTTGGTTACTCCGTACCTTAGTCTTAACACCAGGACTTGCTCAACTGGTTTTACCCCTACCTCTGCCTCTTTGTCCTGCTCCACTGGCTTTGCTCTGCTGGACAGTCATTTCAGTCACTGATCCTCCTTTCACTCCAGACTGTGTTCCCAATATTACGGGACAGTCTCTAATCTGATGCTCAAAAGGGCCACAACGTAAGCAAGCTTATGACATCTTTCAACATTCTCCACCATGTTTCTTTCCACAATGCTCACAACTAGGCATCTATTATGTTTGCCCTCTATATGTGTATCCTCTAGATGCCTGACCTCTACCACTACCAGCATGAACAAAACTGCCTCTCGGTCTAAACTCTAACTGCCTCGATCTAGTCTGTAATCGTGATGATCTATTCTGGCGTTTACTAAATCTTCTACTAGAGTCAGCTTGAAACTCACCATGCCTCTTAATTCTAAACTCTTACTTATACTCTCCTTATTCATCCTTCAATAACTGCTCAATCAGAATCAAAGCAGCCCTCATCTTAGTGAAACTATTCAAATTAGTAATAGCCAAGCTCTTCCTGATTTCATATTTAGTCCATCCTCAAACCGCCTACACTTATCTTCCTCATTCAGAATCAGAGCAGTAGCATAGCTAATTAATTCATTAAACTGCACCTCATACTTGGCTACAGTGAGATTTTCCTATTTCAGGTCGAGAAACTCTTTCATCTTCCTATCCAAATAGATCGTTGGCATATAATTATCCTTAAAGACCTTCAGGAAGTCTTCTCACATCAGTCTACAAGGTCGGGCAGAACTACCTGGGATAGTTGTCCACCACTGATAAGCCGGACCTTGAAGTAACGACACTGCATAGTCAAACCTTTCTTCGGACTCCCAATCCATCTTATCCAACACCCTTTTTGTTCTTTCCAACCAACCTTCTGCCTCGCTAAAGTCTGTACTTCTATAGAAGTCTACAACCCGCTGCTTCCTAAGTTTATTATACTTCCTTTCTCTCCTCTCAGGAATTCTTTGAGGCATTGGATCAAATTAGGGTATTGGGGACTCCCTATTGGCTCCTATAGACTCAAGATTAGCTAATTATATAACTCGATCTCCTATAGCAGATGACCTATAACAAATAATAATTATGATCACTCTATGAGTCTCTCACTAATTGTCATATTTAAATGCTTATATGTGTCCCTAAGGATGCCAAGCCATGCTCTGATACTAAAATTTGTAACATACTGCTCTCATATCCTTTGGATCATATTTGCACTCATGAGAACACCTTTATTCCTTTAACAACTCATAATTTCCATATTTAAATACATTGATATCAAGACAATCCATTCCTTAAGTAATGACATCAATTAATAACTTAAACTTTCTGAACCCTTAACCAATTAATCAAGCAACAATTTAGGTTCATTTCAAGCCTGAATCAAGTCCAAATACATCGATGTAAAGTGACTTATCCTCATTTGGTTTGAAAAATTCACAAAATCGAAATTATCATTTCAGAGCTTTGATCATGATCATGGGGGACCTTCCCACGATTGGTTTTGATGGAATTATATGATGCTAAGTCGAAGAGTGAAGCAGAAAGTTTGGTTGGTGTACTTGAGAGTTTTGAGCTTTTACTTAGAATGGTTATTTGGCATGATATTTTATTCGCTATAAACATGGTGAGTAAAAAGTCAGAGTTAATTACTTTCTAGTTATTGTGGATATGGCAATTGTTTCATTAAAGAATAGATTTGAACAATTAGATATTTGAAAATATTTTTGGATTCTTATTTGATTCAAAGAAGTTGAGATCATTGGATGATAATGAATTAAGATAAAATAATAGTTTGTCACCTCTCAAAATCCCTCAGAAAATAAAAAATATGTTGTAGACAAATGTTATTGATAAATACTAAAGAACAATTCTTTTAAAAGGAAAAGAAGCAAAATAACACTTATATGGGTATAAGAGTTATAGTTTTAAAGATTAAAAAATTCATTATCACTCTATATTTAAAGAGTTATTAATTGTAAGACCCTCGCAGTGTAACTCTCACACTCAAGTAAGAATACTACGTACGAAAGTATTAAATAATCATAGGCAATAATAAACACACAGAAGCTATGGTAAAAAACAACCTTTATTACTTTCCCAAAAGTATACAAAGGAATGCTCTATTTTAATGTGTTTCCTTCCTCCTTATCTCTCTCTTATCTAAGAGCAAGGCTCAATAAGTTATTGATAGGCACTTCTGGCTTTACAATTTAGAATCCTAATTAAACTGAACTAACTAGAACACCTCTATTCTTATCAGATTACATCACACTAACTAATTGGATGACACTATCATCCAAATAGGTCTCTATCTAATAGGATTTAACTACATCATAACTAACAAGATAAGATATTACGTTTAACTTGGAATTATACATCCATATCCTTGAAGAACTCTACTATCTTCAGATGATCCCCCCATATGGTCTTTATCTTTTAGCTAGTGCATATCGACTGTGATCTTATCTGTTACGTCAGCCAAGATCTCTCCTTGATCCCTATCTATTGATGAGGAGTCATTCAAGCCCAAAGCCTCTTATAGCAAACTAATTTGGTCCAGTGCTTACCCATGTCAAGTCCATTAGTCATGTTCTATCTATTTGAGTCCCACATTAAATCTTTAGAGCTCTCACATGTCTCCTTTATATATATGATCTAGCTAACATTCAACCCAAGGTCTATCCCAAGTTATCTTTTGGTCTCATATATGAATCTTGCATCTTGTCAAAGATTTCTGCCAATGTACTCCAATACATGCTAACTTATAAAAAATGTTTGTTTTCCTTACCTAATCTTAAATCTTTGCCTTGCTTTATCATCTTGAGTGTCAAACATTGGTCAAGGCTCCTCATTCTTTCATGATTATACAATTAGGTGCTGCATACCACCCCTCACCAAAAAAAATCGAGACGCCCTCATCGAAATTATCCATAGGCAATTCTCCAAATATGGTTATCTTGAAGACTTCTTAGTCATTGACATATCTCTAATGTACCATATTCCCTTTCTATTGGGTTTATCCTTGCTTTTGTTCAAACGCTCCTTCATAAAGCTCATTACATCCAAGAAAGCATAATTATTGAGGTAAACTTCTTTCGTCGAGTCATCTTCTCCTTCTTTTTGATCCTTTATGACCATGGAATTCATTTTCTCTTTACCCACCTTTCTTTTTGTGCATTCACAAATAAAATGCAGCCTTCACAAATGAAACAAACAATATCCTTTTTTTTTTACTTTTTGAACTTGCATTGAGAAGATTCACATACCTTCTATCTACCTTTCTATAAGTCATTCCATGTCCCACCAATCTTTTTGCCCTCATTGCTAGTTTGAATTAGTGGTGGCATTTGGAGATCCACCAAGGCATCCGCAACCACTATTGCACTTGAGAGATCTTTCACATTTCGCCTCTAAAGCACCATTTATATCCAACCTTGCAAGCCATTTATGACATTGAACAATTTTTCTTCCTCAAACATGTTCTGCACATCCAACATTAAAGATATGAAATTTCTCAGATACTCCCACACCGAACCGTCTTACTTTTACCTCTTCAAAGCTTCCTTTGTGAGCCATAAAGTGTTATTGGAATGGAATTGGTTTGTTAGCTCCTTCATCTTCTCCCAATAGGAGCTCTACTCACACTGATGTTATTGGAGGTTCTCGTTCTCCACCACAGCTTCACATCCTCTACCTTATACATAGTTATGATTGACATCTTCTTCGAATCAGACATCTTTGTTGCTACAAAGTATTGCTCCATATCCTACAAGAAATTTTTGAGCTTCTTGGCACTCCGCTTGCCATAAAAAATTTAGGACTCTAGCATTTTCATCAAAGTCCTTTCGATAAGCCCATCATCTTGCATTGTAACAGCAGGCTTTAGGATCATGATCTTCAATCTAGAATCCTTTTATGCCTTCATCAAGTCTGCTATTTGATGTTGCAACTATCAGACATATGCCTCCAAATTCTCAAATTGAGATGAGTAGGAAGTGTCCTCTTCATCCCTTTAAGGAATCGGCCCTATGAGTGCCTTCACTCTATTGACACACTCTATCAAATTGCTACTTCCTGTCATATTGATATTTTGGCTCTAATACCAACTTTTACAAAGGTTTTTCTGGACACCAAACTTATACCAAAATTGCACCTACTCCTTTACACAATAATCTCACTTAGGTTTATTTAAGCAAGAGTCAGTCTTTCTACATGATTGTTGACCAGCAAAACCTTATTCTCGAACACCTTACAACCTTTATAGTGTGTAACTCTAACACTCGAGTAAGAGTACTATTTATAGGTAACAATAAACACAAAAGAGCTATAGTAAAAACCAATCTTTATTACTTCATCAAAAGTATACAAAGGAATGCTCTCTCTCATTATGTTTCCTTCCTCTCTATCTCTCTATTCTCTAGGAGCACCTCTCAAATAAACTGTTGATAAGCACCTATAGTTTTACAATTCAGAATCCTAATTGAACTAAGCTAACTAGATCACCTTTATTCTTATCATATTATATCACACTAACTAATTAGATGATACTCCCATCCAAATAGGTCTCTATCTAATAGGATTTACCTACATCACTATTAACAAGATAAGAGATTACATTTAACTTAAGAATGATACATTAATATCTATGAAGAATTCTACTATCTTTAAATAATCATCTTATAAGATATTTATCTTTTAGAGCTGATGTATATCTATTGTGATCTTATCCGTCACATCATCTAAAATCTACCCTTGATCTCTACTCATTGATGATGAGTCATTTAAGTCAAAAACCTTTCATAACACACTGATCCAATCCAATGCTTACCCATGTCAAGTCCATTAGTCATGGTCTGTCTATTTAAGCCCACATTAAGTTCTTAGAGCTCTCATATGTCTCCCTTATGCATGTGGTCTGGCTAACCTTTAACTCAAGGTCCATCTCTAGCTATCTTTTAATCTCACATCTAAATATTACATCTTGTTCAAGATTTTTACCAACGTGCACCAATGTAAGCTAACTCTTCGACAATGCCTGTTTTCCTTACCTACTCACAAGTATTTTCCTTGTTTCATCATCCTGAGTATCAAACATTGGTCAAGGCTCTCTAATGATCACACGATTCTGTAATTAAGACTTAAGGGTCTAACAACTATCCTTTTGCACAACTGCTTAATATCATTGATTCCATCAACTTGACTACAAAGGCACTATATTTTCTTTGATATTTCCCTCGCATATAGACCATTATCATATTGTTTAATGTCTCCGCTACTTTTAAGCATATGTTAAAATTGAAGATTATACTAATGATTATTTCTTTTAATTTCTCTTTGCGATCCATCTATGAATGAATTACTGGAGAACACTTACTTTAGATGCTTAGATGCTTATAAAACATTTTTTCCAAATGTAAAACTAAAAACACTTTCAAAATTATAAATGTCTCTACATTTAACAAATTCTTATATGGTTTGGCTTTTTCACATTCACACTAATCCTAATACTAATTCCCTCTATGTTCATCTTAGTTTCATCCTTATCAAACTTTTTCTTTCAACTTTGCTAACTATTCCTAAGAATACCATAAGAGATATCAATAGTTTCGAGCTCAAATATTCAAAATAAATCTTACAAATAAAAAATTTCTCATTCTTCCTAACTCTTGACATTATATCCTGATTGACTATAACATATAGGATTCATACTATGTGATATGGATGGAGCATCATAAGAACTTTGCTGAAACTCTTAAATTATAGCTTATAGGTCCCTAATTTTAATCCTTTTGTTTTTAAGGATCATAAGACTTATAAGAGATTATTAGCCCAAAAATTTTAGGCTTATAGCTAAGATAAGTTGAGTATTCAATGAGCAAAAAATATTCATGTGCTCATCATAGACACCAATAAAAAATAAGACAAAAATTAGTATGAAAAGTAAGATAATTTTGACATTAGAAAAGATGCACAAGTGTCTATCGTGTAAGAATCTATCTACAAGTCTCCATAGATTATTATTATTATTATTATTATTATTATTATTATTATTA
>JANQAP020000521.1:43285-54614 GCA_026874005.2 Erythroxylum coriaceum
GTATGTTCTTATCATTATTAAGTTGGATATAATTTTTAATAATTCAATTTATTTGTTTAGTAGGACTCTTAATAGAAAAAGAAGTTATGTATATCCAATTTGCCTTGATCATGTAGATCTTTTAGTGGATTGAGTTTTTTAGGAACTGAGTTTAATAGATGAGAGTGATTTGGAAGATAATCTTGGATGGGAAATTATTGACATATTATTTCATGCAATGAATTTTAGTGATGGTGGTGATAACCTCCTCTAAATTATGATAATTTTGCTTCAAATGAGAATTCAGGTCAATGCAATTTAAGTAGTTATTCGATTGAATGAAGCTCCAAATTTTTATTTCTCCTCTTCTTTTAATTTCACCCATATTTTATATATATGTTAAATTCTTTATATGCAATATAAATATAATTGTAAATATTTTTTAAGTTTTACTTCTATTTAGGTATGAACTCTTACTGTAAATTGTAATAGTTAGAGAGTCATAAATATTTATTATTCTTTTTATTTGATATAATTATTATTTATTATATGATAAAATTGTAACTTTTTAGTACTTTATATTGTCTTTAATTTGACATTTGTATGATGATTAAATGAATTTTCTTATTAATTGCGGTTTATGATTTATTTATGAAATATGTGAAAATTAATATTAACAAAAATAAGTAGATTGTTGTTATTTCAAATTTATATTATTAAGATTTATGGAGATATACAATACAATATATTAATCGCATATTATTTTAAAATAATTCAACGACTATTATAAATTTAAAAAATTATCCAAAACACTACCTAATATTTAACGGTACCGATACAGTACTATACCAAAATCAAATCTTGTAGTAATATTGGTATGATATCTATAAAATTGCATTTGAAATAGTTAATGACTACCAAGGCTTCATACAAGTTATGCCCAGCTAGAGCTTTCAATGACATGAACAAATCACCAGTATATCATTAGTGCATCATCTTTAATTTGGCCTAATGATAAGGAAGTACTTACATTAATGTAATTTTTTAACAAAAGAACGAATAGTTTGAATTAATAAAAATGAGAAGGCAGTACAACATGTCAAAATAATAAGATAATAAGGGTATTACCTATAACTATCCTAGCATACATATGCAGGGGGTGGGATCTTAACAAAAGAGATAATTATACTAAGATAATCAATAATGTGATAGTAAATCAGTGAGTTAGATATTCAAAGAGGAAAGGATGTTTTTGCTACAGGTCTATTTGCGGGTTTTAAATAGGATTAACTCTTGAAGTTCACTGAAGATCTCTGTGATAATGGATTCCTTGGAAGAACTGCTATTAGCAAACCTTCTGATGTTTCTTACTTTCCACAATGCATATACACATAATCCCAAAGATAGAATATGAATCAGCTTGTTTGAAATTGAGTGAGCTGTCAAGTTGAGTAATTTTTGTGTGATCTCAGTAAAGAAGTTCCCTAAATCGAACCATAGACACTTCCTTATGATATGATCCCATATGGTGTTATTGAAAGGATATGTCAAAAAGAGATGATCTCTTGTTTCCATATGAACCTGACAAATTGGATTGGTTTTGTCCACTTACAAATATGACATTCTGTCAAACATATTGAGTCTGTTTTGGATTGTTAGCCACAGTATGAAGGAAATTCTAGGACTAAAAGCTTTGCTCCATATGATCTTGTGCCAGACTACCTTTGAGCTTGTTCTTTTTCTAAAAAAAGGTAGAAAAAAAAGAATTTATGAAGGTGGATGTCTTTGCAATGACATAGCTTTGGAAACTAATTAAGCTCACAATAAAAAAGGCAAAGTCGTTAAAAATACCAGAGAAAAAGTCCCAAATTAGGGATTCAACTCCCCACTCCTCTTGTGAGATCGAAGCATGCCCTGGGTAATCAAATCATTGACTCCCCCTCATCCATTGTGCACTTGGCACCTTTGGGTAATCAAATCCATGAAACCTCGAATCCTCCCTACTCCTCTCGAGATTCCTTGCCTCTTCTATCAAGTTCTTCAACTGTGTACTCAACTAGGTAACCTATTTGTGCATAACTATGTAACACAAACTACTCGTTTTACACTAAAAAACTGCAAGTGTATGGGGTCGTGACTTGTAGTTAAAAAGCAGATATTGATCCCACAGGGATTGATGCCCAGATACCACTTAATTCAAACAAAACTTTGTTTAAGAAATGAAATTGTTTAATGCAAATAATCTGAAAAATTAAATTAGAATTAAAAGACTAATAATGAACACTAAACAATACCAATATGCAGAAAAATTGGAATTCAAGAGTCTAAAGACTAGAGATTAATTCTTTCCTTATTTTGTCTCCCTCATTTTTTATTAATCGAATTATGTCTCACCTAAGATTTTTGAATGTATTAACTACCGTTTCTCAAGGTATAATTAATTGTCCCTAATCAAATTAAATGGAATCAATTGAACGATCTCTCAACCTACCCAATGAATTCACCGATTCAACTAGTTATTAAACTATCCTATGGGTGATCAATTGAATTCGCTGAGATCTCTCTTCTAACTAATCAATTGACGTGAAGATTATATGTCTATTGGTTGCCAACTCTCATTGTACAATCCTACACAAATAATCTTACTCACTCTTTCTTGATTTGTTGCCAGATAACAAATAAACTCAACAATCATCAAAGACACTTTCATTCAATTCAATAAAATAGGAGTTTTAAGAAAATAGTTTAAAAGCAATCCCTAAACTAAATTATCCAATCATGGTCTCCATAACATCATCAACACATAAATAATCCATCTTACAAATATTAGAAGAAAGAAAAACATAGAAAATTGAATAAAAGAAACTTCTTCTCTTCTTTGCCAAAATCTGGAATTTTGGATGATGATGTGCTATTTTTCCCAATCTTGATGATAATCTTTGACTTTAATCCTTCCTCAAGGATAGAAACTTGTGTTCTTTACTTAAAGATGTTGTTTCTACAGAAGGGTTTCGTCCCCCTTTGATGATGGAGGCTTAATAATGCTTTAATAGTCCCAAAACCCTAATTTTAATGAAGCCTTTCATTGTGACTCATATTATAATTCCCACGATCGTGGGAATTAACATGATTCCCACAATCGTAGGAATTTGCAATAGATGGACCCCTTTTTTCTTTCCTTTCTGATCTCTAGCTCAATCTTCAAGTTGCTCAATCTTCCTTCCTACATAAAAATAGTCAATTCTTACCTTAAATTAACATCAAACATAAAAGAACAACAATGGAAATCAAACTAAATGAAAACATACAAAATGAATCCTAAACTACAACAATAATCAATAATTATGTAAGAAAAGACATGCCAATTACTTAGAAAAACATAGCCTAATGCACAACTATCAACATCCCCACACTTAAATCTTTGCTTGTCTTCTAGCAAAATAAATACAACCAATCAATTCTAACACTTCATTTTCACAAAGATTAAAGCATACAATCCCTAAAATTTAAGCTAACTCAAATATCAAGTTAATACATATAGCATGACTACTTTTTCATTGGCGTATATAAGAAAACTCAACAATTGACACCATCACTCAAAGATAAGCAAAGATGCAACATGAATTTTCCTTACAGTTTTTACTCATTTCTCTCAAGTGTTTGATGGTTAGTGTTTTGCTCAAACTTCCTATAGGAAACTACACTACTATAGGCTTGTTAATACACCAATTCTCCTTTATAATGATTGCATGCATAAATAGATCAAAAGGACTTTTTTAGGGTTGTAATGTGGTAAAGGTTAAGGTGGGTAAAAAGGGAAAAATGTTAACACAAGCATTCGTAAAGCAAAAAAGCAGATAAAATAGGATAACAAAACATAACTCTGAGATATATAAATATAACTAATATTATGCACTTATTGATACTACTCACTTGTTCTTCCTTTTTCATTTCTTTTCTTTTCTTTTTCGTTTCAATTTTTTCATTTTTCTTTATTTTTTCTAAATATATGGAAGAACTATGAATCAAAATAGCACTATGTACACTGTAATCCACAGGCAGAAATATACTCAACTCATCTTGGTAAAATTTTCACAACGATCCTCACTAATGTATTACTTAATACTCTACCAAGCTTGTGAATGGGTAAGTCAATGGAGTTTAAGGTTTTAAAATTTTGGGTGTTTTTATGAAACAAAAGGTTAAGGCTCAACAGGAGTAGCAAGGGATAATACAAAGGGTAAGACATTTAAGCAAAGGGTTAACACAAAAAAGGCTTAAATTATCTAGATTGAGCATACATCTAGTATACTCAAATCGATTCAAAGCAAAGGTATGAAAGTAATAACCTAAGGAAGTATCATTCAACAAAGAAATGGAATGACTATAGATGGAGTCATATGGCTCAATCCTCATATTGGCTCAAATGAAAACTCATTATGCATCTCTACACTACCTCATTGCTCAAATGTCAATTTGTGACTAAGCTTATGTAACCAACTACTTTTCATCACTCTATATGGTTCACTTTCTACTCAAGTAGCCTAATCTGAGTTCAAGCATGCATTCAATTTAATTCCAACTAGCATGACAGAATCTCACGAAAATATCCATCAGAATGATTCAAGTACAGTTCCATTATTGACACAAAGCACATCATATGCCTAAACACGCATCCTATTTAACAAAATGCGAACAATGCAATTGAGAAAGTCAATGTCACCTCCCTACACTTAAAGTTCACATTGTCCTCAATGTGATAAGTTAACCACCAAATAAGGAAAAATGACCGCAAACCAAACAAAAGAAATTGAAACAAACAAATGACTTCAAACTAAATAAAAAATGATAGCAAACCAAACAAAAGAAAATGACATGAAACCAAACAAAAAAATGAAATTAAACCAAACAAAATAAATAACAAAATTTAGAAATAAAAGGGTAAGAAAAGCTTATTGAGATGATGGTGCCAACAGTGTTAGTGAAGGAGATTCAAAATTGTTCCTCTGATAGAAATTGAGGAACCTCTTCTTCAGGCTGCGCTGTTCCTCGTGAACTTGCAGCATTTGTGTGTCGAGCTCATTAAGTTGGGATGTCATTTGCTTTTGGTTGGAGGCCATATGGTCGAGGATGTGTTGAAATCGATTGACCTTCGCTGATGCACTTGGTTCCTCCTCCGTTACTTCCTCTACTGCCTCCAGGATTGCTCGAGATGTGCTGGGTCGGGAAGCGACTGTATTGGTTCCCTTCCTGTTCCTTAATGTAGTATGCGTCTGAGGATTTCGAAGTTTTATAGAATGGAGCTCCAACATCTCAGAGCGTCTCAAATACGATATGTCAAACATATGGTGTGGCGTTGTACGCAAATTCTCCACATTAACATTATAAAACACACCTAAAGCAAAAGAAATATAAGACATCCCAAAACACGAGCTCTTTTATTAACAACACTCACTATTGATCTAAAAATCCTATAAGGTGTATTGATTTTTATTTTTTGATCCATGCACCATAAAAAGAAAAGTTCTTTGGTTGAGCATTTGTTGCTTTCAGTTTTATTAAACACAATTAAACAAATAAATTTGTGTAAAAGTAAATGCTCGGCATTCCAAATTAAAGAATTTGGAGCATTAGATGGGTCAAAATGTTCTTCACCTGTGAGAGTTTTCCAATAAGAATCGACATCAAAATCAGCATGATCATCTAGAATTTTTGTATTCGACAAATTGAAAATTTCACGCATAATAGGATAATCAAGTTTAAAAACATTTCTAGCTAACCTAAACCAGAAAACATCCATTTTAGGGTCATATCGAACTGTCGTGAAAAACTCTAAAGTTATAGTAGAGTAAATAGGTACATCACATCGAACAAACCTATTCCAACCTGTGTTTGCAGCTACATGCTCAAGTTTTCATCTTACTCCTATGTTTTCTAAAAATTCAAAATCAAAATAACGAAGAGTAACTATTTCTCTAGCCATAAGGTCTCAGAAATGCATACCTTCTTCCTCCGAATAAATTAGGAATAGTGCCTGATAAGCTATCGCTAAATCGGACTTACCTTTACAGGAGACTTGCAATCAGAGTTCATCAACCAGTTTCTGAGCCATCATCTTCCTTGGTGCCATTGTAAGAAGAAAATCTGCAAAAATAAGAGAAAGATGAGAGAATTCGATTTTTAGAGAGAGAGCAAAATCTTACCCAAATCCTTATGTTTTTGAATGATTAATACATAAAAAAAGGAAAGGATTGTAAGATTAATGAAAAGAGATGAAGAAAATACTAAGAATCTATAGGAAAATAAAAAGTTTTAGAGAGTGAGAAGAGAGAATTTCGTGGGTTAGAGAGAGAAGGAGTGAAATTTTTAAGAATGGGTGAAAGAAGAAAAGGGGAGGGAAAGTTAAATTTCCCTCCGGATGGAATTCCCATGATCGTGGGAATTCCCATAATTCCCACAATCGTAGGAATCACCTCTATTCCCACAATCGTGGGTTTTCTCTCCTAAAAGTTTTTAGAGAGATTTCCCACTATCGTAGGAATCACTCCAATTCCCACGATCATGCGATGAGGTGATTCTCATGATTCCAAACCTTATTCCAAGCCTAATATTAGTTCTCCATGATCCTACAACCTACAAACACATCAAATTAATATTATCAACAAGAATTTTGAAAAGAAAACAAATTAAAATTAAAAAAAAAATAACACCGATCAGACTTAAATCAAGCATGCTCATATCTAAAGAACCACACCAATAAATAAACAAAAACAATTAAAAGGAAGTAGAATTCCATGGGTTACCTCCCATGCAGCACTTCTTTTAATACCTGTAGCTTGATGCTCTTCCTTGGAAACTCAGCCAGGATCAATTATAAATGACTTGCTTCCACCATTTTCATTCAATATTGGTTTTATAGCCTTTAAGTAAGCTACAAATTGTAAAATAATCAAAAGGACAATATGGATAACATTATGAAAATCGATTAAGCTCAATAATGTCTTTTTTCCAAATGAACTATCAACATAACAGGGAATAACAAAACTTCCTAAATCTTCCATTGAATCCAACAGTTTGTCATGTACGAAGGTGAGTTGCTCTCTTTCTTCCTTAGTCACCTTCTTCTCTTTTGCTTCTTCCGCTTCCTGAACAGAGACTTTCATAACTTCTTCAAACTCAATCTCTGTTGTCATCTACTCTTCGTCCGTTTGTTCTTCAAAAGATTCGAACTCATCAATTATCCTGAATAAGCTATTATCCTTTGGATTCTTAAAGGCATCATTTATGTTGAATGTTGCTTGATCATCATCAATCCAAAAGATAGAGTTCTTTTCATGAATTGATAGAGTTCTTTTCATGAACATCTACCCAATATTTTTCGATGTTCACATATGTTATATCAAGAACTGGTGAATAATAGGGAGGGTTTTCATCCTTTTCTTCATCATCTTTCTTGATTTCTTGGTCTTCTATAAAATAAGGTTCAGCATGGTCTTCCACTGGTTCTTCTTATTCTTCCCATTTCTAAGTGTAATAGCCTCATTTTGCTCTCGTTGTTATAATTCCATATTGCTCAGAGAGTCTTTCACACTTCTTTTACAAAATTCACAGGAAAGCTTTCTTACTTGAATCTCCAGGTTGTGAATAGAAGCGGCATGATTTTCAAAAACTTGATCAAACTTCTCTTCCAGTCTCTGCTGACTTTCCTCCTGGATGGAAAACATCCTCTTCTGGTTCTCTTCCATTTCTGTTAGCTTATCCATGATTTTGTCAAATTTGGAATCCCATAAACTGGACTCATTTTGTCGAAATTCAAATAGGTCTTGATGTCTCATGTGAGTACTTGTATTGTTGGACCAATAGAAATCTGGGTGGTTCTACCACTCCGAATTGTATGTCTTCCAATAAGGATCGGTACTTTCCCAACCATAATGGGCCTCATAGTAATTTTCAAAAGTTCCTTGCTCCCTATAGTAACTATCTTCCATCATTATTCTTTCTATTTCTTCTCAGAATCTATCTCTTCAGATGTCTCATTCCTCATTCTAGGATATCTTGATGTGTCTTATGATATCGGATAGTTCGTTGTCACCAAATTCAGTTGATCTTCGCATGCTCCTTGTGTTCATGCACTTGCAAATACACAAAGAAAAGTATCAAAATTCTTTAATCAAAGTAATCTAAATTAAACAAGATGTTAAACAATCAATCCCCGGCAATAGCGTCAAAAACTTGTTCAATGCAAAAACAATCTACTCTATTTACACTAAAAAATTGCAAGTGTACGGGTTGTGACTTGTAATTAAAAAGTGGTTATCGATCCCATAGGGATTTTATGGGATCGATCCCTATGGGATCGATGCCCAGACACCATTTAATTTAGACAAAAATTTATTTAAGAAACAAAATTTTTTAATGCAAATGATATGGAAAATTAAGTTAAAATTAAAAGACTAATAATAAACACTGAACTATACCAATATGCAGAAAAATTGGAATTCAAGAGTCTAAAGACTAAAGATTACTTTTTTCCTATTTTGTCTCCCTCCTATTTTATTAATCGAATTGTGTCTCACCTAAGCTTTCTGAATGTATTAACTACCCTCTCTCAAAGTGTAATTAATTGTACTTAATCAAATTAAATGGAATCAATTGAACGATCTCTCAACCTATGCAATAACACCACAGATTCAACTAGTTATTAAACTATCCTATGGGTGATCAATTGAATTCACCGAGATATCTCTTCTAACTAATCAATTGACGTGATGATTATATGTCTATAGGTTGCTAACTCTCGTTGTACAATCTTACACAAATAATCTTACTCACTCTCTCGATTTGTTTCAAGATAACAAATAAAATCAACAATCATCAAAGATACTTTTACTCAATTCAATAAAATAGCAGTTCTAACAAAATGATTCAAAAGCAATTCCTAAACTAAATTAGCCATTCATGGTCTCCATAACATTATCAACACACAAATAATCCATCTTACAATGATTAGAAGAAAGAAAAACACAAAAAATTGAATAAAAGAAACTTCTTCTCTTCTTTGCCAAAATCTGGAATTTTAGATGATGATCTGCTATTTTTCCCAATCTTGATGATAATCCTTGACTTTAATCCTTCCTCAAGGATAGAAACTTGTGTTGTTCACTCAAGGATGGTGTTTCTACAAAAGGGTTTCATCCCCCTTTGATGATGGAGGCTTAATTATGCTTTAATAGTCCCAAAATCCTAAGTTTAGGGAAGCCCCGCATTATGACTCGGATGGCTCCATATAAAATTTTTGAGCATCCTCTCAATCTATTTAGTTATTCCTTGTGAGAGAAAAATATGGGAGCTTCAATATATGTATAATGAATTTAGCAGTGATTTGATAAGTTGCATCTTCCCAGTATAGGAGAGAAATTTGTTAACTATGAGTTGACCCTCTTCTGAATTTTCGCTAAAAGTGCTGTGCACCCCGTGAAGTTAAGCCTTTTAGTAAAGACAAGTAATCCCAAGTACAAAGAGGTGAGTTTTTGAACTTCATTCTAGTAGTTTGAGAGATGAGAGGTTTCAAAGCAATGGCACTGTTTGATAGGAGGAAGTGACTCTTAGTTGTGTTAATTTACAGAACTGAAAAGCATTTGAAAGTGTCAAGAGCTTTCATGAAAGTTTGAATGGAGTCCATCTTTGCCCTACAAAGTAAGAGGAGATCATCTGCAAAATAAAGGTTAGTTAAGCCAATTTTCTTGCACTTTGCACGATCTCTAAAATTGGAGTTATTGAGCACTTCATGTTGGATGATTGAGTTGAGAGGTAGGGGGATATGGGATAGGGGATCCCCCTGTCTGACACCTCAAGCCGCTTTAAAGAATTTTCTAAGATTGCCATTGATCAATATTGAAAAGGAAGCAAAAGATATGCATTCTCTTAACCATTGAGTGAATATATTTGGAAACCTGCAGGCCTCTAGCATTTTCCATAGGAAGTCCCAGCTCACACTATCAAAGGCTTTGTAAAAGTCTATCTTGATTGTGCAATTTAGAGAAAGATTGGATATAAAGTAGCCCTTTAAGAGTTTTTGTATTATGAGAATGTTATCCCTGATATGTCTATCATTCAAGAAGCCATCTTCTCTCTTAGATAAGGGTCACGATGAATAGTAGTTGTCTCATTGGCGTCAGCCATCGAAGAATGCTTCAGTAAAAACGATATCATCTAGTAAACTGACCCAAGTTTCTGGTGGCTAAGCATGTTGGTTATAACTACACAGCCATGGACTATGCTCCTTATTGTGACCACTGACATAACCTTCGTCACGTTAGTATTGTCAAACCATCGTCTAACCATGCTTCTATACATTTGCAAAGAAGAACTCAAGCGACTTATCACCAAACTGTACTGTGAATCTTCACAAGGTTTTGCTAAGGTAGAGTTAAAATCAATATTCCACAATCTGATTCTTAATAGTATAATAAGAATGATCACAGGTATGAGATATTTTGGTGAGTAGGTGTGTAACATCCCGTTACCTATGTTGAGCCTAGAATAGTAAATATGAGAGATTATTAAGAAAGTAGAAAATGCATTTCATGCTCATGCATTATATGATACGCACCTACACGTGAATATTGAATTTTTTTTCACATTACAATAATTGTACATGCATTCATTGACAATTTTTAGGTATAATTGATGTATATATGTGAAAGGTGATTTTTATTGAGAATTGTGATTTTTATATATTGAAAACTGATTTGGAGAGTGTATTTAGTGATTTAGAATTTTTGGTTAATTTTAGAAAAATTTCTGAAATTTTGGGAATTTTTTTTGGACTAGGAAAAATGTCAAGTGTCAAGACAATTGATAAATGGAAGTAGAATTAAAAGTCAAATTATAGTGGAAATTTTTATAAATGACTTTGGGATTTAATGACTTATGTCAATAAAAATTGGGAGACAATTAGAGTAGAAATTGGATTTGATTGGACTAGTTAAATGAAAGAATCTAGTTTAAAGTTATAAGAATTGGACATGAGGCAAGTGACAAGTGTAACTTGCCAAGCCATGTGTTAAGATCACTATGTTTTAAATTTTAAAGACCCTCCTTATTTTGTCTCTCACGATGCTTTTAATTTAAAAGATCATTAGGTGTTTTGTTCTTGTTTTCTTCCTCTTCTACGTGACTTCTCCATTTTCTTCAAGCTTCTACACCTTCTGTATGAATTTTGTTGCCAACCTTCACTAACTTTGAACCTAGCCCTCTTGCCAACCTTCACTAACTTTGAACCTAGCCCTCTTATCTTTCATTTGCTACTCTCATCTTGCTCTCTTCTTCATTTCTCACTAAAGACCCA
>JANQAP020000521.1:58072-68529 GCA_026874005.2 Erythroxylum coriaceum
AGATTAATAATGAACACTGAATAATACCCATATGCAGAAAAATTGGAATTCAAGAGTCTAAAAATTAGAGATTACTTTTTTCCCTATTTTGTCTCCCTCCTATTTTATTAATCGAATTTTACCTCACCTAAGATTTTTGAATGTATTAACTACCCTCTCTCAAAGTGTAATTAATTGTCCCTACTCAAATTAAATGGAATCAATTGAACAATCTTTCAACCTACCCAATGACTCTACCAATTCAACTAGTTATTAAACTATCCTATGGGTGATCAATTGAATTCACCGAAATATCTCTTCTAACTAATCAATTGATGTGATGATTATACATCTATAGGTTGCCAACTCTCATTGTACAATCCTACACAAATAATCTTACTCACTCTTTCAATTTGATGCAATATAACAAATAAAATTAACAATCATCAAAGACACTTTCATTCAATTCAATAAAATAGGAGTTCTAACAAACTAGTTCAAAAACAATCCCTAAACTAAATTAGCCAATCATGGTCTCCATAATATCATCAACACACAAATAATCCATATTACAAAGATTAAAAGAAAGAAAAACATTGAAAATTGAATAAAAGAAACTTCTATTCTTATTTGCCAAAATCTGGAATTTTGGATGATGATCTACTATTTTTTCCAATCTTGATGATAATCTTTGACTTTAATCCTTCCTCAAGGATAGAAATTTGCATTCTTCACTTAAGAATGGTGTTTTTACAGAAGGGTTTCGTCCCCCTTTGATGATGGAGGCTTAATTATGCTTTAATAGTCCCAAAACCCTAAGTTTAATGAAGCCCTATATTATGACTTGGATGGCTTCATATAAACTTTTTGAGCATCCTCTCAATCGATTTAGTTATTCCTTGTGAGAGAAAAATATGGGAGCTTCAATATATGTATAATGAATTCGGCAGTGATTTGAATATAGGAGAGAAATTTATTAACCAAAAGCTGATCCCCTTCTGAATTTTTGCTAAAAGTGGCGTGCACTCCATGAAGTTAAACCTTTTAGTAAAGATAGGTAATCCCAGGTACATAAAGGGTGAGTTTTGGAACTTCATTCTAGTGGTTTGAGAGATGAGAGGTTCTAAAGCAATGGCACTTTTTGAAATGAGGAAGTGACTCTTAGTTGTGTTAATTTACAAACCTAAAAAGCATTTGAAAGTGTCAAGAGCTTTCATGAAAGTTTGAATGGAGCCCATCTTTGTCCTACAAAGTAGGAGGAGATCATCTGCAGAACAAAGGTTAGTTAAGCCAATTTTCTTGTACTTTGCACGATATCTAAAATTGGAGTTATTAAGCACTTCATGTTGGATGATTAGTTGAGAGCCTCCATGCATAGAATGAAGATATAGGGGGATAGGGGATCCCCCTGTTTGACACCTCAAGCTGCTTTAAAGAATGTTCTAAGATTGCCATTGATCAATATTAAAAAGGAAGCAAAAGATATGCATTCTCTTAACCATTGAGTGAATATATTTGGAAACCTGTAAACCTCTAGCATTTTCCATAGGAAGTCCCAGCTCACACTGTCAAAGGCTTTGTTAAAGTCTGTCTTGATTGTACAATTTAGAGAAAGATTGGAAGTAGAGTAGCCCCTTAAGAGCTTTTGTATTATGAGAATATTATCCCCGATATATCTATCATTCAAGAAGCCATCTTCTCTCTTAGATATCATTCAAGAAGCCATCTTCTCTCTTAGATAAGGGTCACGATGACTAGTAGTTATCTCGTTGGTGTCAGCCATCGAAGAATGCTTCAGTAAAAATGATATCATTCTAGTAAACTAACCCAAGTTTCTGGTGGCTAAGCATGTTGGTTACAACTACATAGCCATGGACTATGCTCCTTATGGTGACCACTGGCGTAACCTTCGTCGTATTAGTACTGTTAAACCATCGTCTAAATATGATTCTATACATTTGTAAAGAGGAACTTAAGCTACTTATCACCAAACTGTACTGTGAATTATTACAAGATTTTGCTAAGGCAGAGTTAAAATCAATATTCCACAATCTAACTCTTAATACCATTATAAGAATGATCACAGGTATGAGATATTTTGGTGAGGAGGTGACTAAGGTTAAAGAGGCAAGTGAGTTCAAGAAATTGATTGAGGAGTTATCAATTAATTATGATTCATCAAATCTAGGAGATTTCTTCCCCATTTGGAATTGGATTGAAGGTACAAAGGGGAGTTAATGAAACTTGCTAAAAGGTTCGACAAGTTTATGTAGGGTATAGTCAACGAGTGTAAAAGCAAATTGAATTCGGAGAGCACGAAAACTCTAGTTAACATTTTGCTTAGGCTCTAGCAGTTAAAATCTGAGTATTTTACAGATGAAATTATAAAAGGCATGATAGTGGTAAGTGAGCCCAATCAGTCAATTAATTGGATTTTATATGTTAACTAGTATCCATAAAATATTTTATGATGTTTGAATGTTTACATATGCAGATTCTCCTAGCTGCAGGAATTGACCCAACATCAACTACACTGGAATGGGTAATGACTTGCCTACTCAGGCATCCCAAAATATTGACTAAAGCTAAAGAGGAAATAAACTCTCGAGTTGGGCAAAATCACTTCGTAGATGAGCCTGTGCTAGGATCGTGGCAATTCCAATTGCACCAAACACAACAACAATAAGCACAACAATAAACAAGAAAACGAAAACAATAACAATGAGCACTAAGTTTAATATAGAAACCCGAGAACTGGGGGGAAAACTATGAAAGCAATGCACTAGATATTTTCAAGAGTGAATAGTTGGTGATTACAAGGCACATAAAAATCTCTCTTTGTTGCCCCATGTTAACCTTAGAAGAAGATTTTTTATATGCTTTTATGATTAGCCAATACATCAAGAAAACGGAAACTAAATAAAGCAGGCCTTAGGCCCCACCACTCCTCTTCTCTCAGTCTCCACACTAAACAACCTCGCACTTGGAGACTATAATACATGAAGACGTCCTAAAAAAATGCTTATACATCACTATCAATTACACACTTACTCATAATGCATTTAACACCTCCATATGCAATCATCGGAGACCAGCTGAGGTCCGACATAACCTCGTTTTGTTCACACTCACCCGTTTGGTGAGCGTATCTCCTGGGTTCTTAGTGCCTAACACCTTCTCTAAACACAGCACACCATCTTCAACCAAACTCCTAATGAAATGGTACCGTCGTCTTATGTCTTCAGTTCGGGAATGAAACATGGGATTCTTAGCTAGTTGAATTGTACTTTGACTATCAATAAAGAGAATACATCGATCTTGCTGCTTACCCATCTCTTCTAGGAAGTTCTCAAGCCAAACTATCTCCTTAACAGCCTCTGACATAACCACATACTCAGACTCGATTGTTGACAAAGAGACACACTTTTGTAGCCTAAACATCCAGTTACTGTTGTACCAATAATGGTGAAATCAGCATCAATGAAGCCTTCAAGTTTCAACTGAAGAGAATTACTCTTATTCGTATCAACATCCCCACTGAAATCAACATCAATGAACAAGTTTCTCACTGGTAGCTTAGTATTTCTTTGGCCCTTCATGTTCTAGGATTAACATCGGCCACATTAATTCAATGCTTCAATTGGGAATTACTATACCAAAGGTTGTGTCATTGGAGGCCATGTGCAAAGCTCGTGCCATTATGAATATTGTTCTATCTTAAATTGATACTATCATGTGTGAGAACAATTAAGGAATTTGTGCAACCTTTATACTCAAGTATAAGAGAGACAGCGCTATTAAAAAAATTAGGGCAGCACTTTAAATGTGCTAACATGATTAATGCTTAAATGTAAACCGTATCTTATTATGTAACTTGATCCTTTCTTTGACGTTTATCTTAATCAGTTATTCAAATTAATTCAATGTAATAATCATAGTTACATAAATGTCTGACCTCTAATGATATCCATACAAACAAATTGAGAACTTTATAAGCAGTGTAGAGAGAGATTTTGGTAAGAAATGCTACCTTCTTTAGAGTCTAAACTTATTTATAATAAGGTTTGGACTTTTTAATAATAATAAAATTTTAAATTCAATTAAACTTTAATTTTACTTATAATTAGTTTCAATATCTTTTTCTCGTCAACCATTCTTTATGTGTGCCCCTTAGGTTCCTAAGTATGCTAACAATAATGGATATAAATTATAATCCTAAATCCTATTGAAGATTAGATAAATAAAACTCTTCTAATTTATCCTTGATTTTATAATTAAATAAATTATATTTATATATCAAGATTGACATCTAATAATGCATTATGACCACCTAAATATTACCTAATCTTTATGTGCATTTTTTCTTATAATTTGATTCTTTCATTACATAATATTTCAATTAGACATAAACTACATAATTAATGTCTATTGAGTCTAATCATCTTAATTCTTCACTATTAATAATTGATTCTATTAATTACATTTGAAAACTATTCTCAAAGTTCATTATATATATATTGATTAGTTAACTACCTCCATAAAGTTTATGTTATATTCAGTGACTACTAATTGAGCTATCTTTGACAAGGATATGTTATAAATAGAATCAAAATAAAACAATCCCTATATAAGATATCTTGAGCACCTCAAGTTAAAAGATGACTTACGTAATTATGATAAGTAGAATTTCATATATATATATACAAGTAATGTGTCAAACGAAATTCTCATATCGAGTCAATTTATTGATCTTGTTCTTTAATAAGTACTTATATATTTGTTTAAGTATTTCCATACTTTAGTCTATGAGATCGACTACTTCCTTCATAGAAAAAAGCTTAATATGTGCTAATCTTATTTATACTATATTATTATCTAGTCTTAATAGAACAATGACTAGGAATAACCTAGGGATAATAATGAATACAATATGAATTTCCTAATTATAATATCTTCATAATTTTATTTGTAATGTATATTTATCTCATTAACTTTATTATATATATATATTGGAATATGTATAACACAAAGAATACTTTAAATCATTTTCTATCAAATTATAACCAACTGATTGGCTATAGGGTATAAACTAGTAATCTCCCTTTTGTATTAAGTCAATTGTTTAAGTATCTTATACCATATCACCATATGACAATCATGATACAGTTGGAATAATATTTTGATGAGAGACTTTTATAAGATTCTCTATAGTGAGAACTTGATTAGTGCTTACAACTTTCATCTTAATTATAATCATAATTATTATAAACTGTATAAGTAGATACTTGGGTCTTTAATAAGACTTTAGCTTATTTCACATGTCCAATGGTTCTTATTTTTGACAGTATATTATTATCTAAACAATGCAAGAAACTTACCAAGTTTATTAAAGAATTTATTGATCCAGATAATCATTTCTATTAAATGAAAAAAATGCATTGATTAGTAATTAATGTTATATTGTAACTTTTTAATCTTAAAGTAATATAATTTCAAGCAAAATATACCTTAATTAAGACTTATTTAGGTCAAACTAAAGTTAAGATTCTTATAACCTTAAACTTAAATATCAACTCTTACATAGAATATTGGATATCTTTAATAGTTCATAAGTATCATATATTTCAAATACTAAAGACCTTTAGTCCATTATCTATGCATTTAGACTAGACTAGGCAAACAACTTTTATATCTATCTAGTTCCTAGGATTAAGTTATTTGCTTTTCATATTCAATAAGAGTTTTTTTATCATCATATTTTTTCAACAATTGAAATATTTGTATTGTTATTTGCTGTTAATATTATGTCATCCATATACTCTAATAACTATTCTTTCATTAACCTTATTATATATATGAAAAAATTTATAATAATATTTAAATAAACTTTTGAATTAATAAGGAAAGTGAGTCTTTCAACATCTTCAACTATGCATCAAATGTATAAATAAAGGTACTAGTTCCAATTTAAAGTATTGTCATAAAATTTAAAGCTTTTAAAATTTCATCTTACTTTAACTATTTATCTTGAGAATTATTCTCCTATAAGTGTTTATTGAAACAAATATTTTATTCAGTGGTGTCTACAAGATTATATCCAATCATTTTGGAAACCCCATAACGTTCTATTATCTAATTTAGTTCTAAACTTATTAGATAATATATGCTTCAATTAAGAATCGCATCCTAAATCATTAACTTTGACTCTTTCAAAGTCTCATCATTCTATATCCAATATGAAATTTTGTTAATTAATTGAGTTGAAACTATTAAAGTTAAGATGTTATACTAGACTTAGCTAGAGAAGTGATAAATATTACATCATAAAATAACTCATATTGAATTTTTCTCATTACATAAATCTATACTAAAATTTAGTTTTAGAGGTTCAATACATAAATGCTTAATTTTTATTTAAATTTAATATTTTAAATTTTAAATAATTTAATATTTTAAAATTTTAAATAAAATTTTCATTTAATACACAAGATAATATTATATAAAATCATTAGTAAAATTTATTAAATACAAGTATTCATCTTTTTACAAATTGTTATTACACTCAATACATCGTATGCAAGGTGTAATAATTTGATAGCATCATTCCTTCACCAAATAATGATTTGGTTATCTTTCAACCTAACAATTTTCATATATTTCATACAATTATAGTTAAAAAGATATATATATTCTTGTATGTAACTTTGTGATTCTCATTATTTTGACTTCATCAGTATGGCATAAAGGGATAGTCTCTATTATCTAACTTTGTATTCTTGCCATCTATATTAACCATAAGTCTTTCTTGATCCAAAACATATAAAATACTTACATAAACTTATATCAACTAGTTTTACTCAATAAATCTATTTATTATCATAACTTGATCGTTGTCGTAATATTAAGACTAAATTAAGTTAGGGTGTTAGCATACCTGTCATTGCATCAAAATTAAATTATAAACTTAATATATAGTTAGGTGCCTTATGTGCATATTTAATGTGTGAAATGATTAAAAATTATTGTTTATATGATTTGGGGACTTAAAAGACAATTGTTATGCATATGTGTAAACCGTTTGACAAGTATTATCAGTCAGAGTCCATTAGTAATTAGGGATTTCAATTTTAGCTCGACTCGATTTTGACCCGGATTGACCGGGCCACTGGTGGACCATGGGACAAAATAGTTTAGCACGATCGGTCCACGGGCTTAGGTTAAGCTGAGCACGGACCGACCATTCCCGGTTCGACCGTTGACCTGACCAAAACAACAAAAATGACATCATTTTGTAAATTTTTTTTTAAAAACGTAAGAATGGTCCAGGTCGACCACAGGCCGGGCCAAGAGCAATTGAGGCCCTACCCGGCCCATTGACATTTTTATTAGCAATGTCATAATGGAGCATGTATCATTTTTATTATTTGAACTAAATTATCTAGGCTAGAATGGGGTATATACCTTTCCATTACCTGGAGTGAATTATCTAAAATCAAGTTCATGTAGTTATGTTTCCATCAACCATGATGAATAAGCCATCAGCTACACTATACAAGTAGATAACATTATTTATGTTAATTTTGGTACCATGGTATGATATATTTAATTTAATTACTTTTACATATTTTTTGGGGTATTTACATCATGAATTTTTTTTACAAGTTTTAGATAAATTGTTTATGCCATATAGGCATATTGTTAATTTTTTTGGCATATAGAACAAAAGCGGTATATGTTTTTATAAACTTATGAAAAAAGATTACTAATCAACTCTTAACTGTTTCTGTGAAGTTTAAATTCAAGTTTTGGTTGAGCGAGTATGAATTTGGGAATGTTACAAATGATGCCAAAATAAACCTCCATTAGTATGGGCTAGAAAAAGGAGGCAAGGTGACAAAAACAACAAGGTTATGAGCGATGGCTAGCTCGTGTCAAGCTTTTAGTTCTATTCTAGTTTCAAAAAGGAGTGGAGATTTTGGCCCTATTTGGCAATCAACTGATTGCATTCGCTGTTAGCTGATAGCTGATTATATCAGCTGATTTGACCAGCGGATTGCATTAGCTGTTTGTTAGAGATGTTTGGTAAAATTAGATGCTTAATATTAGCTGTTTATATTTAAAATGACTTCTAAGGACATGACTTTAAAAAAAATTATAAGGGTATGAATATTATATATTTTAGTATTTCGTTGAATATTCTTATAAGAATTTTGATTTTAGATATTTAATTCTATAAAAATTAAGTTTATAACTAAAATAAAAAACATAGAACATATAATAATAATAATAATAATCATCATCATCATCATCATCATCATCATCATCATCATCATCATAATCATAATCATCATCATAATCATAATCATAATCATAATCATAATCATAATCATAATCGTAATGATGATGATGATAATGATAATAATGAACCCAAACATAAAATATAAGAATCCAAATGAAGTTTAACAACATAATTCTAATAGAAATAAAAAATGAACACCGTCATTTAAAGCAAAAGTTTGTGATAATTTAAGAACGACATCTAACTGCCATTAAACTAAAAGCAATATTATCACAAATAGTTGTCATCTCTCGAGTTCTCTATTATTCAACGCCTTCTTGCATAAAGTTAACTTCAATATCTTGAAATATATCTGGAGGTATAAATTCAGGATCTTGATCAATGATGTTAAAAGTCGAATTGCCAATTGTACTTCTTCTAATATAGTTATGCAATGCAAAAGCTACACAAATTATTCTATTTTGATCCATCAATGAATACTTAGGCATTTTCTCCAATATCTTCCATCAAGCCTTAAGAACACAAAAAGCCCTCTCAATATAACTTTTCAATGATGAATGAGCTCGATTAAAAACTTCTCAAGATCCTCTTGGATTTGCACCACGAAACTTTGATTGATGATACATTGTCTTTAGGTAAGGTGTCAACTATCCTTCTCTTTCTAGATAGTCTTTGTCAACCAAGTAATATTTACCTAAATATCTATAGAGGAAATATAATTATTATAGATGATATCATAAAAAGTCTAAATCATGAATAGCAACTCCTACAAATCTTAAAATTACCTATTGGTGCTTTTAGAAATTTAAGACTCGGATTACTAATTGTATCAAGGAAAATACAAGAATCGTGTGTTGATCCCTCCCAACCCGCTAAAACATACGTAAACAGTAAGTCCAAGTCACATGCTACCAATACATTTGTATTCGTTATTCCTTTTCATCCTCTATATCTTATTTGATCCTCCTTCGCAACAACTACCGCTATATGTGCACTATCAATAGCTCCAATGCAATCCTAATATAAAACAATGATCATAAGATGATAAAACAACATTTTTCAACAAAAATATAATGAAGGGGGAGTAAGAACAAATTTAATTACCTTAAAATGTGGCATATATCTCGCATCATTGGCAATTTGTTGTGGAATCTCCTTGAATTCATGATCTTTTGGTATGAGTATATCCCTTGAAAATCCATCCATGGCACTTAAAACTTCTTTAAAAACTCTATTCACAGTTTCACCTGAATGTTGAAAATGCTTTTGGGTATCTCTGTTAGGGGAACCTTTACTTAGGACATACACGAATAAACCGACTTTCTCCAAAATAGACATCCTATCGGAAGGTCTTAAACTATAATTGTTTTTCAAAGCCATACATAATTGATGAAATGTATTTTGATTCATCCTAAATGTATTAAAACACCATTTTTAATGACCATTCAATAATTCATTCATCCATAGTTCTCCTTTTTGATAAGAAGTCATGCATTGTTCCTTGTATATGTGTAACCTGCTACACAAGCCACCGAATCCCAAAACTCAATCTCATTGTCAAAAAATTGCTTAATTTGTAGAAGTTGCATTATTTACATAACATTATCATCCATACCTACCAATCAACAAGTAAAATTATATTATAAATAAACATAACACTTATATGTGTAAATATAAAGAAATAAATAATATAACATGTAATAAAATTATAGATCACCAACAAGATAACATAATATAATAAAATAAGCTAACCAAGTTAAACATACCATCTTGGCCCTAAGTCTCGATTCTTATTTCGTGGCAATAAGGTGCCAAAATTAAAGGACTTTCTAAAATAAATATATATATATATATAACATCAAGATAAAAGAATTAAATTTCTTAGTGGGAGTAAAAACAAATAAACAACAAATAAATAAAATATAAAAAATGTAAGGTTTGCCCCAAAAATGCATGGGCGTGCATTTGAGAATGCACGGCTAAAAAAAACAAAGTGCATGTGCACGATTGTGACATTTATGAATAGTGGGGGTTTGTGATGATCGTGCTTGTGCACGATCGTGAAATTCATGAAAAATTTTGGTTGTCGCGATCATGCAATTGCATGATCGTGACATTTATGAAAAGTTTTGGTTGTCACGATCGTGCATTTGCACGTTCGTGCAACCCTACTCCACAC
>JANQAP020000522.1:85843-100815 GCA_026874005.2 Erythroxylum coriaceum
TATTATTTTGTTTTAGTATTTAAATATTATATTTTTTGTAATTTTTAATTATGAATTTACCTTTTATAATAAGGCCTTGTTAGGTTAATCACCAATCAGTCATTTTTTAAGTTGATTTGTTGTTTTCAGATAATTGTCCTGTCAAATAACTGCTAACAAGCAGCTAAATATGAAAGCGCTCTTATATAAAAGCGTTTTTTACCACCATCCAAAATTTTAAACTTCAAATCTTATTTAACACTTTTTTCTCCTTGTGTTGAAGATTGTTAGTTTGTCATCTCATTTTTGCACAATTTTGTGTGTAACGAAAGGTCATGGAATTTATTGTTGAAATATAATTATATGGGCCCAAAAGCATCTTGTATCTTGTCATATAAACAGGTATAGGCAGTTAGAAATAAAATGTTCACTTTAATTGAAAATGAAAATAAAAAGACCTGTATAAATTTCTCATAGATGATGAAACAATATAGGTAAACATGACTTGTATAAATAACTTGAAATGAAGGTCCTCTAAAAATCAGAACAAAGAGGAATACAATAATCCTTATCTAAACTTGATTTACCATATTTAGATAACTAAATTTAGGTAGAATATTTGTTCGTTATGATATCTCGTAAAGACTTTGGTTAAAATTTTTGGATGTATTATCATCATCATCATCATCATCATCATCATCATCATCATCATCATCATCATTATTCTTATTATTATTATATGTTTTATATTTTTATTAGAGTTATAAACTTAATTTTTGTAGAATTAAATATCTAAATTTTAAATTCTTAGAAGAATAATCAATGAAATATTAAGATATATAAGATTCATACTCTTATAATATTTTTAAAAGTTATATCCTTATAAGTTATTTTATACTTAAATAACTAATACTAAACAGCTAACTTTACCAAATATTTCTAATAAATAGCTAATGCAATTCGTTAGTCAAATCAATTGATATGATCAACTATTAATTGATAAAATTAGCTAACAGTTAATACAATAAGTTGATTGGCGAATAGGCCTAATTGAAACTATCCGAAACTTTGGTAAGGAAAAACTTGAGTTGCAAAGGTCACTCACTTCTTCCACAAGTCATTTTCTATAGTGATTATTCCCGTATACTTTGCTTGTTTTATAAAGGGCATCTCTTTCCCTTTTGTCTAACTCGAATTTGTCTTTTGTTCTCTTTTTCACTGAATCGCTTCTTCTCTTGAAGTGCAAGCATTATATTATTGCTTATTCCAACTTTATATGATCCATTAATAAAAATAAATGTTATATTTTTATTTTGAAATATCACCAAATTTTAATGAAAAACAGTATATGGAATTCTGAACAAGATTAATTATAATTTTCCAAAAGATACGGTCCGTTGCTTTTACCATCGTTTGAGGAATCTTTTAGTCAGTAACTGTAGTACGAGTGGGCTCCTCAAGCATTATCCTATTTAGATCCCACGTTCTTGCTATTTGTCAACAGTCTTCAACACTCTCATGCCTCCATCTGTTTGTCGGTGGTCTATACCCAGTAAGAATTCACGGTTGTTTTTCTCTGTTAATCGTTAGTAGACCAATTCTTTCTAACCCCTTTTGTACGTGTTCCATGTTAATGCTATATGTTTGTGTTTGTTGATTGTCTCCTTTTTTTTTTTTTTTGGCTTCTTGGAATAAGAGAGAAAGAAGATGGTGCCTGGGACTTCTGAATCGTTGAAAGCCGAGCTTCCTGTGGAACAAGGTCATTTGTTCCTGAATGGAGATGTTAAGACTGGTCTGGTTCTCGTAGACGTCGTTAATGGCTTCTGCACTGTTGGAGCCGGAAATTTGGTGAGTCTATTGGACTTTTGTTGTCTGGTTTTTTGTCGTTTGTTACGTAAAATGGTTGTTGTAAAGTTTTGTGCTTTTGTTGGTTATATCGCTGTCAGGCTCCGAAGCAGCCCGACAAGCAAATATCCGAAATGGTGGAAGAATCCGCGAGGCTTGCAAGAGCTTTCTGTGAGAACAAATGGCCTGTTTTCGCGTTCCTTGATTCACATCATCCTGATATACCAGAGCATCCATACCCTCCTCACTGTATTATTGGAACCGATGAAGCTAGATTGGTTCCAGGTGATCTCCTAGTCCCTTGTGTTGTTTCTGTTCTTGTTGACTTGTTTGTTTGACTGTTCTCTTTATATTTCTATTATGTAAAGGAAAATTATGATGATTTGCTCAAAAGAGTTTGGTGGTGGCTTGAGTGCTCGTCTTGGTTTCTATGGCTCTTATGTGTTGATTTATGTTTATGGTCTCTGCAGCCTTGGAATGGTTGGAGAATGAACCAAATGCCACGCTTAGGCGCAAGGATTGTATTGATGGTTTTGTTGGCTGTATTGAGAAAGATGGTTCCAATGTTTTTGTGGACTGGGTTAAGAACAATCAGATTAAGACTGTAAGCTTTTTTTTTTCCCCCCTTTTCTTTAATTTCTTGTTGAAGAACAATAAGTTATCATCTGCAAACTAAAATCAAAGTGACTATGAACACATACTTGTCTGTGTAGCTACTGGTGACTGGGATATGCACAGATTTATGTGTCCTGGATTTTGTTTCTTCAACACTTTCTGCAAGAAATCGCCGTCTGCTTGCTCCTCTAGAGGATGTCATTGTCTACTCTCGTGGCTGTGCAACCTTTGACCTTCCAGTTCATGTTGCTAAAGCTGTCAAAGGAGTTGCACATCCACAGGTACTTGAGACACAACTTTTGCTCAATTCTTCTATTCTGCGAGGGGATTGAGATCTGTGAACTTAAATCTAGAATTTTAGGGCCTGTAATTTTTTATGGCTGCAAGTTGTGCCTCTGAAGCTTCCATTTTCTGTATTCTTGAAGTTAAAATGAATCAGAAGATTGGGATAAAATAAAATGTGTGATTCTTTAATTTTCCGCGTACAAGTTCTGCTTTTTTTTTTCTTGTCTCTATGTGTCTGCACTCTTTTTGATAAACAAAAACTCTAAGTAATTCATACAAGTTCAGTCTATTCCTTCCCGTGTGTGCTGAATTTGTAGTTTTCCTTGATTAAGATTGCAGATTTTGGCTTTGTTTTGGTGAATTAGGAAGTAAGCAAGAAATTTCTTGTTTCTTTATCTCCAGTCCACACAGTGGATTAACATATAAAACGAGGCTCTTCTATTGAATAACTTGAGTTGGAGACCAGTGTGTGTGAGGACTAGAATGTGATCCTAGAGTTTTGTGGACTTTTATGAATTGGTGAGCACTGGATAGCTAATCAAAACAGTGATGTTGCTTGATCAGAAACGGAATGCTGACTGTGTTGAATCGTTTCTAGGAGGTTATAAATCAAATGATTAAACCGAGCCAGAGAGGTGCCTTTTGTTTTTTTTTCCATCATTAGGCCTGTAAAGGGACACAGTTCGAGATTTGCTTAAAAGGGGGTTTCTGTTTACTGTTCGAGACCAATATCTCCTTCTCCTCTTGATCATATTGTCCATTGATGTACCTATCTAATTCATTAGTAATAATTGTGTTAGGTGAACTTTGAACTTGGGGCCATCTTTAGTTGGTTTCCCATCACTTGCTTACATGAATGCACAGTATCCACTTATTGAACTTAATATTTCTTGAATAAGTTATTACCTTTCCAAAGCAAAGGCAATACATGAGATTATGTGTTGTTTACTTCATGGCAGGAGTTGATGCATCAAGTAGGCCTTTACATGGCTCAAGGAAGGGGAGCCAAGATTGTATCGGAGGTATCCTTTAGTGCACAGCCATTGCCATGATCTTATCTTAGCACATACCCTGACTACTGGCAAACCAGACTTTACGACGGATATAAAGATAACATAATGTGCATTAGATAGTTTTTGTACACATTGGTTTTCCTGAAGTGGTGAAGCTAAGGAAGTTTCATATCTGAAACTGTATATGGCATGGTAGGCTTGTACATAAAATTTGCTTATTGTTTGTTGTCATCCATTGCAGTAAATAAATGACTAATGTAACTCTTCTGTGCTCTCCATACATGCTATTGGTGCTTGATCTTATCTTGCATTTAGTTTCAATTATCTAGAAACATATTACCAGCCTGTTGAAAAACTGGGGAGCTGAAATGTTCCCTAATTCTATGCATTTGCAAGTTCAGGGATTCAAAGTTCTTCATCCTCTGCATTGTCATTTCCAACCACTTTCTGGTCTTGACCGTCTTGGATTGCCAGCTTGTTCTGTTCTTTTAGCTTGGTGAAGTTAATAAGCTCTTAGTGCTTCTGTGTTATCGTTGTTTCAAAGGACCAAATCGTTCCAAGAATCCCTCCAGTAAATATTCTCCATGTTTTATGCTTCAATGAACTTTTTTCTCCTAAAAACTGTTTGAAGCTATTGTTTAATAATCTAAACTACACGAGTTCTAATTTCTTTGTTTGTGTTGAACTTACTTCATAAATTATCAAAGGTACTTTCAGAGCTAATTAGAGCTAACATAAAGTCTTCAATTCAAGTAGATCTTACTGGGAGGAAGAAACTAAATAACGGGACATGAAAAAAGCTTTTAAGAATCTTGAAGCCGACTTACTCACTAACAATTCATTGCATGAACAAACCTTGGAAAGATGAAAGAAAAAAAGAAATTCTTTTGTAGTTTAGTTTTACAGCTAAACGAAAACCTTGCATATTGTGTTGGCCTATTAAACGTAAATTAATATTCCAGAAAACCAAAATCAAATGATGCAAGACAGGTGCATGAACAATAAAATGAAAAAAAAAAAAAACCTTTGCAGGTGGCTTGAAGTACTTCTTGCCATACTCTGGAAAAAGATAATATTTACCCTGTTCAACATCAGAAGAGAACAAGAAGATGTATATACCTTGTTCCATATCAGGAGAGAAACAAGAAGCTTTAAGTAGAATGTAAGTAACAGAAGTGGAGATAATGAACCAAGAAGGATTAAGTTATATAGGCCCTGATTTGAAACCATTGTACTTCTTTTGCAGCACTGGCTGCATACGGGAGAAGAGTGAATGTTTTTGCTTCTTTGGTCCAAAGATAAAAGACTGCAAAGGGACTCGAGACCGACTGTCTGAATGTTGCAGGTGGGTGGGTCGATTGCCCCTTGGTCCTGAAAGCTTAAGTTCTTCATTCATCTTTGTCAGAGTTTTATCAACATCGAGTTGGAGAGCTGTTATATGATCTAACCCTGCCTGCAATTCATCTGCAACCTTGTTATTCTCTTGTTTCATGTTTAAAACCTCACCTTGGAACTTTGCAGCCTGATGGGTTTTAAACTTAAAATCGCCAACTTCAGCACTTTCCTTTAAAGCAGATGTTATCTCTTCTTGAATGTCACATAGGGATGAGAACCTACTGTCCAATTCATTTTTAAGCTGTCCACTTTTCTCTAACCAGACTGTGAGTTCAGCATTTATTTCTCCGAGGTGTTTGTATATTGGCTTTGCATCTGACTTGATAGAGTATCTTCCAGCACTACTCCCCTCTGGCTTCTTTCTCTTATCATCAAGCTTTGATAGCTCGGATTGCAAATCTTTGACTTCAGTGTCAAATTTCTGTATCTGGTGGAATGTTGCACTAAACCTTAACCAGAAATCCAAGTTCTCCTCTAGAACTTCATCGATGCGTGACCTGAATCTTTGTTCAATCTCAGATGGACCTTCTGGCAGGTTCATCAGCATTGCCTCGATAGCATCTTTCTCTTCTGCTATAGGTTCTGTCTCTGTTGGTTTCTCAGATTCGTAAGGCTCTCCAATACCTGCTTGAAGAAGGCTGAGCTTCTGACGTAAGTACTCAATCTGCTCATCCTTCTTTGCATTAGCAGTCTTTAATTCTCTTAGCTGCAGTGTGCTATCAAAGCGGCTATCTTCATTCTTCTGCTCTGCTTCGACAAGCTTCTTCTTGGCTTCCTTGTAATTGCGAAGTAAATTCGTGTACTCTGTCAGCAGAGTTTTCTCTCTATTTTCAATACCATTCATGAATAACTCCTTCCAATCTGGTTCATCATCTTTCCTTTTTATTTGTTCTTGAGTATCTTCCATCTCAGTTGATGATTGGAGTGGCTTGGCTCTTTCTCCAAGCAAATCAACTTCAGCGGTACAGTTTTCTTTCTGTACAGAATCTGAAAGCCTGCTCTGAGTTTCCTTCAAACTTTTTTCATCAGGAAGGTCAATTTCCTGTTCATCAAATTTGTTCTCTAAAAAAAAGAAAAAAAGAATTTCACAATCCGATCGCTCGTGCATATATACCAAGAAAAGAGAAAGAGTCAGTCTTTATCTAAATTTTCTTTTCAGTATAACCAGATTTACCTGAAATTTTGAGCTCCTTTTCTGGCTTCACATTCTCCTGTTCCTCCTTGTCACTAAAAGCAATTTCAGCTTCTTGCATTTTGAACGCTTCCTGGGATCCAAAATTAGCTAAAGAACCTTCACTTGTTTTCAGCAATTCCTGTGATACATGCTCGACAGGAAGGTCTAGCCCTTTGGCTTCACTTTGGTGTTCAAGTTGAACTAAAGAGCCTGAAATCTGGGTCTCCGTTTCCGGCTTCACTTTCCCTGGCTCCTCGAAGTTGGAATTAGAAGCAAATGCTTGTTCTTGTTCTTTGTTATCTTCTTGTGATTCAATTTTAACTGGAGAACCTTCTCCTCCTTTAAACCTTTCTTGTTCTTCGGATTCTTCTTGGGATTCAAGTTGAGGTAAAGAATCTTGTTGTTTGGACCCTTCTTGAGCTTCAAATTCAGCTAGAGAGCCATTTCCCATTTGCTTTGTAACGTCAAGCTCCTCATCTTGCTTCACATTTTTATTAGGGAGATGATCATGATTACAGCGTGCCTCGGTTAATTGTGCTTGAAGGCTGTTATTCTGCTCTTGAAGACTCTGATTTAGGTTCTGAAGTCCATTCAACTTTTCCTCCATTTCTCTTATTTTTATGCTCAATTCGTTTTTGCCATTTACTAATGTTGTCTTGTCATTTTCCAGGGTTCTAATCTGTGATTGAAGCTCATCTGTTTCTGTTCTCAATATCTGTATATGAGCAGTTTGCGATGAAATTGCAGATTCCAAGCTAATCACCTTCTCAACAAGCTCATCAATCTTCTCTGCCATGTCTATCACGGTAAGAGGAGAATTAAGTCCGTCAGACTGCTCCTTAATCTCCTCCTCCTCTGTTGCTTGTGTACTAACACTTGTTTCTTGGTCCGAACTTTTCAGCTCTTCCGCTACTTCCACAGAGTCATCTTTGGCTTGTGGCTTCTCATGGTCAATGTTCTCACCATTTAAGAACACATCCCTGAGAGACTTCATCTGCTCTTGTGCATTCTTAATTCTTTCGGCTTCTGCAACTGCTTCTTCTGCAGATTTTTCTTGCCTCTCTTGCAACTGAGTCAACGTCTCTTCGCAGGATTTCAAGGCTGCTGATGCCATCAGTGTTCTAGCTTCGTCATCTTCAATGACAATGCCTGCACCAAATTCATCTTGCAAAAGACACACCTTCTCTTGCACTTGTCTGATTTCCTCTTCGATTTCCCAGTACTTAGCTATCCCGCTTTCATAAGAACTCTTTACAAACTCTTTCTCCGTTTGCAAAGACAGAATTTCTTTCTGAAGCTTGTCGATCCGTTCAAGTCCTTCAGGTTTGCTCAAACCAGACTTAAACACAGGAAGGGATGGACTTGCACCTTTCATTGACCTTTTAGGTTGCAATTTCTTTGCAGCTGATGTAATGGCGCCTTTCAAGTCCTTAGGAATCTTTGGGACCTTGGGAATGTTTCCTTTTGACACTTCTGGAGGCTTCTTTGAAGCTTTGGGTGGAGGTTCATCATCTTCTTCTTCCATGGCAAGCTGAACCTGTTCTGGAAAAACATAAGCAATGGTGTTGTTGGCATTTTGTAGCTCCGTCGATATGTGGTCGTAACGTTCAGCTAAGGCCCGATATGCGCGATAAGATTCTTCGACAAAATTTATCAGCTCTGGCCTCTTCTTATAGTACATTTCAGCTCTCTTTGAAAAGGAGTCTCCATCCTCTTCTATGAGCTTGAGAGTGTAGTGAACTTTCTCTTCCATATCTGCAATTGCCATTCAGAGAGGTTAGCAGCTCTGCAACAGCAGAACACAATCAAGTTAGCAAAACACAAGTAAATTTCAGTCTATTCTTCTGGTTATGAAGTTGCTGAACTTTGGTATCTTTCTTGTGCTTGTCTTATAGATATCAAATTCATGAACTAGACCTCAGTGAATTGTAAGTCAAAACCGAAAGGAAAATCATCTACAGAATTCAGATTTCTGAACAAAGTTTTAAGATTTATATAAAAGATAAATCTTGATTTCTGTCATTGTAATATGAAAACGGAAATATATTTTTTTGAACCGAAAAACCCACAATTGCTATCTTCTGGATTGACGCAATAGCCTGTAAATCAGGTCAATTGGGTACTTCACATTAGGAAAGTCCTATACGATAAGTTTGATGGAGAGAGTGTAAGTAGAGAATTTAAACACAGGACATTTTAGTCCAATACCCTCCACTCCACCAACTCGATTATCTCAACACTCATCAATTTTTCAGTTAAAAATCTAAAACATATGTAAATTTTTTTAAAATTTTAAATAAAAATTTATTTCTTTTTATAATATTCCGTTATAATTTAACATTTTCAAAACAATATTAATAACTTCTTAAATTTTAATATATAATATCTTAAATTTATATAAAAGAGAAATCTCAAATTTTAACGAAACTTAATTTATGTTAATTTTTAATAATTCAGCCAAAAATTAACTTATCTATCGACGCAATTGAATAATTAACTTACAACAACAACAACAAAAATCCAATAAAAATTTCGATGTTACATGAGATTTGAAGATATGTAATAATATACAGCCTTATCCTTAACTAATAGAGTACTCAGTATGAATCCTGCTGGATGGTAAAGTCTGGAGGAGATCTAATAGTATGCAGCCTTATCTCTAATTAATAAAGGGACTGTTTTTAAATGACCCATGTGAAAAAATCAATCTAAAAATGGAATTTAGTTTTTTTTAACAACGGACAAAGTTGGAATTTGTGTCTTATTATATCGTCATTTTGCACAAAAAAATTAAGTAAATCTTTATTTTATCTTTTGTATCATTTTTACATCCTATTCATGAAATAACGACACCGTTTTAATAACGTTAAAGTGAAAAAATAAAAGGCTGAAAGAAGTAAAGTGCACTTACCGTGAAGGTTTTGCTCGAGCCATTTGGATTGCTTTGTTCGGATATGGCTTGCCCACCACCATGAATAAGCATTACTTGCAGCTCTCTGCAACATCTTCTTGTCCTCCTCCTCCTCTCTCTTGTTCTCTCTTACCCTCCTCTTATGTAAGAGACATGCAGCAATCTTTTTCTTTCTCTTCCTCGCCCTACACCTGAACGTGCAGCTTTGTTGACCAAACAAACATGCAACCCTCTCTTTCTCTTTATTTTAACAATGGATTACAAGACATGGAACCCAACTCTTGTCCTTTTTGTTTAAGAAAATTAAACCAAAAAAAAAAAAGACAGAACTCTCTTGATCATGTTATGTCTGTGTGTATGTAATATGTTTTTTGTTCTTTACTTTGTTTATGTTGGAAAACACTAATTATAGGATCATGGATGAGAGCAATTTTCGCCTGGATTTCGCTGTTTGGAATTTGGAAAAAACCCCATTTATCTACTTTTTGGAATTCTTTTATAGAATAAAAAATTACCAAAAAAAGAGAAATGCAATAGGTTAATAAAAATAGTATTGTCATGAGCAATGAAGACTATAATAACTTCACTAATTTTGCAAAGTTGGGATTTAAAATTTTTGTTCAAATTATGATATTTTATCAAAATTTTAAAAATCGGACTAGAAATAAAATTATCATAAAATTGGTTAAATATTAAATAAAATTGAAAATTTTAAAAATTGATTTAAAAAATAATTTTCACTTATAAAATAATATAAAGTTTAATTGAAAAGAAGAATGTTAAAAAAATTAATTGATTTATTTTAATTTATATAATTGATTAGTTTATAAAAACTGACCAATTAATTAATAAACTGATCGATTTTTATCAAAAAATTTATTAAACTAAATTAAACTAAAAAATTAAAAATTAAACCAAAAAGTTGTCAAATTCAAAGTTTTATTATCAAATTGGTCAAACCAATTTGGTTTTTAAAACTTTCGATTTCATGCTAAGTGAGTTTTGAAGAAGTTTTGGTTTTTAATTATTTGATTTGATTAACTTTAATAATTTTTATTATTAAAAATTGATAACTTTATTAATTAACCAGTTGAATTTTCTAAATTAATCAATTTTTATAAACTAAAATAAACCAATTAATTTTTATTTAATAGTCTCAACTTTTTACATAAACTTTAAATTTTTCGATGAATAAGGTCAGTCTCTTTCAATCATATTTTAAATTCTTCAATTTTATTTAATTTTTAACTAATTTTAAAATAATCTAATATCAGTAAAACTTTTTAATCCTTAAATCTCTTATTTTAACCAACCCTAGACTAGAGCAACTTGGCATCAAATTTTCGGCCAACAAATGCCTAACCCTACAGCTATATGTGATCATTTGCAAACATATGACAAACCACTTGTGGTCCAATTCTGTCCCACCACAAAACTAACCTCTTATACACCATGAAATATCAACATCTAGCCACCAACCTTCTTGTTCCTGCTTGCATATAATTAAATGCCAAGTTAAATCAACTCATCACAACTCACAATCCCCTTTCATGGAATCCACAGTTTCACATCAACAACAGACCTAACCAAACTACTGTAAAGCACAGTTCTGAAGAAGAAATGGCAGTAGATGAAATTAGTATAGCATACACATTGTTTATATAATTCACCAAAGCATTATTATACAAACAGATCGAATCCATCCCTTGGAATTTTCCTTCCAATCTTGTAGATCAGCTGTCTATTCATCAGATGATTACTGTCAATACTTAACTCATTAAAGCTACACATTCATCTTTTTGTCCTTTCTGATCCTTTACCGTGTATGTATCGGTAAGGAGTGATCTCAGCATGCTTGATTTTGCTCCTTGAACTTAAAGGAATGCTTGTACCTTCTCAATTCAACACCAGAAGCTGATTCAGATGCAATTTTTTTTCAATTTTTTTATTTAATTTTCCGTATCTTCATTTCAGTCGTGTGTATCAGATCATATTCTTGAGACGCAGCATCGGGTCCGGTAAGAATCGTCCAAGACTATCAGCAATCATCCGAAGGACTCAACTCTGAAGAGAAGAAAGCCACTCCATGCAGTTCTTTCCCTCTGATCAAAGAAAAATTTGGACTAATGGCTCAGCAAGTGAGGAATAGTTGAAGGTAACAATTAAACACCTGAATCTGTTATACAACAGCATCAAACGGACCATTTAAGGTACCGATCTGGAGCTCAGATTAGCATACCAGATAGATAAAAATTGCAGATTCCCCAAAACAATAAAATAAACGAACAAGTTTTTCTTTAGGCACTAGAAAGCATCAAACACAAGTTCGGTAAAGCAGACGAAAACTAATTAGCTTGCTAGTCACATTCCGCAGTAGCTAGCATATTAGTAATCCAAAAGCACGAATCTTTCTAAGTTAACACATAATTGTCACGAACAACTATTAGAAAACGGGTTTTCAGGTATAAACTATAGCAAATTAATAGTCTTGGTATGATTAGCTAGCATCCAGAACTAACCACAATAACAGTTCAACAAACCGATACTGCTATAGAACATCAATGAGATCCAAAAAAACAAAAAGGTACCTTAAACGATCCTCACAATCATCACATGATATAACATCTAATTATTTCAAGATGAACACTTCAGAAACAGTTAAGACGATACGAAACAAAACATAAAAGACAGGAAGGAGAAGCCTCCAAAATAAAGGAAGGAGAAGCCTACAAAATAAACATGACCACTTACCAGAAGAAAACTCATATCGTAAACTGTTAATGGCAGTCAAAAGCTGGTTTTTTGAACCATCAACCAATTGTTTGCAACTAGGCCTGTAGCAGGGAACCAGCACTGCAAAACCATCATCATTCTCATTATCTCTCCTGAATTCAGGTCCGTGAGGCTCCACCCACCCGATGGACCAATCCGGGCCATCAGATTCCGACTCTGGCAAGTAGACTCCACCATCTGATGACACCAAAACAACGTCACCTGATTTCTTATCAATCTTCCTTTGTTCCCTACTCTGTGATTTTCTCTTCACCTTTTTGTATGAGGCTAAGCTTTTTCTAGGAAATTTGACACTATCAAGGTCTCTTGATCCAAATCCCAAATCAGTAGAAGCATTCAATGAAGACCCATTTGAGACAGATTCTTTCTCTTTGCTGCTCCACAACCACCTTGAGAAACGATTTAAAGAAACGGCCATTTTCTCCTTTCCACAGTTCAAAAGAATCATAAGTTTAGAAAAATAGCTCCTATCTACCGTAGTAGTTAGTGGATTAGGCAATGATGTGATTAACAAAACATTTGAAAAACATGTGAACTTCAACAAAGGATATAAAATAAACTCTGAAAAAATCCCAAACTACTAAGACAATTTTCCCAAAGGAGTTTAAAACACCGTTAATGAGAGTCAGTAGTTGCTCACCCAGAACCACCATCAACAAGAAAACTAAAGCCCCATAAAGATAGGAGCTTGACCTTCAAATAAACTCTATAAAGAAATGATTTTAGTCGCCCAATCTGATATCAGACACTAATCGTTGCAACACCCATAAGAGAAATGAACGAAAAATCGTATCTTTTCTCACGTTTCAAAACAAAACTCGATCAAAGACCCAAAATTCTGTATCGCTAGTCCAAAAATCGCGCGATTCAAGACAAAAAGAATCCGATTTCTTGCTCAGAAAGTTCCAATACTAAAACCCAGATATATTTTCAAAAAAGGTATGAGCAAGTAATCCCAAAAGGGTCAAAAAGATTGATGCATGAAGCCAAAAACGTTCTGTGGAAAAGTCCCAAAACTTGAACTTAACAAACCGAAGAAAACTTAAGGGACCAACAGATTGAAGAGTCCAACAAAACAATTAGGCAAGACTAGTTCTCTCCCATTCGCACTACGACTCTTATCTCTCTCTCCCTCCTGGTTTCTCTCTCTAGCTTCTCTCTACTGTGAAGCCATCTGATCAGACTGTAAGTCTGCTTGTTGATTTTATAAGTCCGTAGTTCCTGTTTCTTTTATCCACTTAACTAATCCAGATGAATCTGACGGTCGATATTACCTTTCTGATCGATTTGACAAGATTGTGAGTGATAGTGATTTCTGGCCGTTGAATTAGTGGAAAAGTGTTGTAAGTGATATTGTCCAAAGAAGCTGCCATGACCGTTGGATTTCCGGTCATTGTGTAGATTCGGTTCAAGTTAGTGAAACGTGTAAAGTTTAACTGCACTAATAGTAGTAGGGAAGCAATAGGATACGACCAGCTCTATCTTATTCTCTTCCTAGTATAACCAAACTAAGATATGTAATTATCCGCTTAAAAATAATTATTGTTAATTTTTTAATCTCAATCTTAAATTATTTGAATTTTTAGTTAAGTTTTAAATCGTTTAAAAGGTAATATCTCTATCCAAAATGTTTATTAAAATAAATATCTGACTTAATAAATATATTTTTTAAAATTTTGAAACTTAATTAAAATTTAAATAATTTAAAAAACTAATCTCTTTATCCAAAATATTTATTGTAATCGTTATCATAATTAATATTTGAACCAATAATAATCTAAAAATATTTGAAACTTAACTAAAATTTTAAAAGATTTGATACTAACGTGATCATATTTTAAAATTTTGAATTAATCATTTTTCAATAAATAAAGGGTTAATAACTATAAAAAAGCTCAAATCTGAACTTTAAAAAGTAACAATAAAATGTCCAAAATTTTAAATTTGTTCAATTCTAGTCCAAACTTCAAAAAGTGATAATAAAATGCTTAAACTTTTAAATTTCTTCAATTATAACCTGACGTCATCTGTTGTTTTTTTGATGTCTTCAGCCTTTTATTTTCTGTTTGTTTTTTCTGACGCCTTAAATTACTCTCATATTATAACGTACTACATCAGTAGGTTCTTCGTTTTTGGTTCGTTCTCTTGATGTCCTTAGTATGAGGGCGTCGGGGCTGTGTAATCTAAAAATCCAAGGGTGAGGATATCAAGAGAACAAACTGAAAACGAAGGAAAAAACTGAAATTAAAGCGTAAGGTCATCGGAGCTGCATAATTTGATTTAGGTAATTTTTAAACAACAACAACGTTTTAATTATATGATTGAACGACGTCATTTCATTAATTTTCATTTGTTATGTTAATTTTGACTGAAGTGTATTAATAGTTAAGATTTCTGAAACACATGCAAGTCACGTCAATAAATTTAACGAAAATACTAACGTCGGACTAAGATTGAAAAAAATTGAATGTTTGAGCATTTTATTGCTACTTTTTGAATTTCAGCTAGAATTGAAAAAAATTAAAAATTTGAACATTTTATTGTTACTTTTTAAATTTCAGGCTATAATTAAAAATCGACGAAAGTTTGGGCTTTTTTTACCCCTAAATAAACTAAACAAATAGATTGAGTTAAATAATTAATCACCAAAATATTCTTTTATAAAACAAAGTATTCTTTTATAATGTCATATATAATATCAAATAATATTATATATAACATTGAATGAAAATTAATTGATTTACTTTAGTTTATAAAAATTTATTAATTAATAAAAATTAACTGATTAATTAATAAATTAATTTCAACTTTTAACAACAAAAACTATTATAATAAATCATATTAAATCGAATTGAAAATTGAAGAAAAGTTGGATTGTACCTATGAAATTAGTTAGATTTTTTAATCATTAAGCATCACTTTTTATAACACTCATATAATGATTTCATTGAATAATTTATCT
>JANQAP020000523.1:95366-115105 GCA_026874005.2 Erythroxylum coriaceum
CATGTACCTTTTTACAATGCTATTCATGCTCTCACTTCGTTGGGTGGTGGTCATGTCTGCACAAAACATTTGGCATCTATAAAACGAAGCTCATTTTTCCTTTATATGAAACATACGTTTCAACTAATCATTATCTTCAAGTTTAAATTTTCGTAGCATTTTATTCCATGCATTATAAAATTCTTCTTCTTCTTCATAGTCATATATGCATGAGCTGAAATTCTATGAAAAATCTTTAAACTTAGAAAAAACACCACTCAAATGGATTACAACATTTTGATAAATGTGCCAAATACACAATAGATGATGAGTTTTAGGCCATCTTAAAGACAATGCCTTTGCGATCACCATATCCTATTTAATAATAGTTGTAAGCTTTTTCTCAGACATGGCTCTATCAAATGTGTCGAACAACTACTCAAATGTAAGAGCGGACTCATCATATAGGAGTGCAACATCAAAAACTATTGTTTGCTTATGATGGTTCACATCAACAAACAAAACAAGTGGATGACCCTCACCATTCTGCTTGCAAGTAGAGTAGAAGCAAACAACATCACCAAAGCCTAAGTAGTTATTCCTCATCTTTGCGTCAGACCAAAATATATTAGTTATCAAATCATCTTCACCTACTTGAATGGCATAAAAGAAACATAGGATCTTTAACCTGCACTTTATACAAATATTCTAAGACACCACCTGTATCTCCCTTTTTCATGTCTTCTGTTCTTTTAGATCTTAAATAATTCTTGTAATCTTCTAAAATAAAGCCAACATTATTTCTCCCACCTGCTTGTCTCACCATAAGATCATGGGATGCTTTTGGTAGAACTCCCACATCATTAGCCATTTCAATTTGCATTACTGCAGCTGAAGATATCTTTCTGTGACTTCTATGCAAATGCGTTTCGTTAGGACTTAAAAGGTAGTGATTGTGATCCTCCACAAATTGAATCACTTGAAATTTTCCAATTTGCACACTATTAACTTTCATTCTTACCTCACAACTAAATCTTGTTTCTGAACGTGGAGCCTTACATACAAATCTCTTTTAGCTGGCATCCTTTTACCTTCAGCACTACAATAAAAAAGCCTACAAATCAATTTACCAGATTTATCTTTGTGACTTTTGTTTCTTCTTATTCCAAAGCCCACATGTTTTTCATAAATTAAATAAAATTGATAAGCTTCTTCTTCTATCTCAAACTGCATGCCAATTTTCGGTACTAACTCTCTTGTAACCAAATCTCTTAAATTCATATTACTACTCTCATTCCCAACACCAATATCATTGTTATGTTGCTCCTTCTCAATTTCATAATCTAAACGACAGTATGGAGTAGATCTATCTTCCATTTATACACAAATGAGTACCATTATTGCATTGTTTTCAGATAAAATTATTAACACAACCAAAAATGAGTATTAAGAAAAACCTAGGATGTTTTTTTATTTGCCCTGCATACCTTATTTAATTCCTATAACAGAAAAAAGTTATCAGAGATTTGATAGTAAATTGTTCCCATAAAATGAATAATATGTTTAAGAAGTTCTTAACCACAAGTGAATATTAAGCGACTCAACCTTTACACATTAATTATTATTCACGTATATATAAAAACAGAAACTATAAATAGAATAAAAAAAGTTTAATACCAATGAATTTCAAATATCTTCAACACTTATTGTAATGAAAACATAAATAACAAGCAACTCAACCTTTACACATTAATTATCACTCACGTATATGTAAAAAAAAAAACTATAAAATTTAGATAACAATGAATTCTAAACATTTTCAACAATTACTATAATGAAAACATAAATAACAAATTCACTTTGACAACCAGCAAGTAAATAAACAAAATGATACATTCTCGAAAACATACTCAATTATTCTGTGGAGCCCTTCCTCAATAATTGATTAAAGATAGAGGAATGGTAAAAAAAATTAAGTAAGCTCTTGGTTAAACACAAAGATAAAGGGAGATACAGAGAATGATAATAAAAACAACTAACAAAAAGAACAAACAAAAATTAACTGAGAAGATACTTAAAATCCTCAAAATATTACCTTTCATTTTCTACTGTGATTCGTCAAAATATTAGCACAGTCGTTCTTCAAATGTTGTTATCTTTACCAAAAGAGTTAATTTGCTTGAAGAAAAATAAATTTTCTGAAAATCGAATCAGGCGCATAAACAATAAGTTAAATGGTGGGAAATGTTACTTAAACAATGCTTTGGAAATGACAAACATTACATTCATCATCATTATCCTAATTTTATTTGTAATGAATATATATTTTTGTAATATGTTAATTTTCATTTTAATTCCTTAATGAATAAAGAAATAAATATAAAAAGTTATCGATAATATCCACTCTTTTTTACACCTTTTTACATTAGTTATTAACTTATTACATTTTTTGTTAACATTTTTACTAATTAATTCAAAATTATGGTTGTTAACTCACGGCACTGTGTGGCCATGCAGCATGCGTTATGTCGCACTGCCGTGCATGCTCTAGAGCTCCAACTTACAAAATCACAACAAATGTTGCTTCATCTTTCTCAGATAAATTTAGCAATGTCATACAAAGAAGAGACATCGACTAGAGGAGAAGATAAAATAGTGAGAGTGGGATTTCTGAAGTTACACGAAGAAGAGACATCCCCTGGTTCGCAGCTTGGCTAATAAGACAGAAGAGTTCAAGTTAGACAGGAGAGTAAAAGCATCTTTAAAATTTTACTAATAACGACGACGTTTTTATCTTAGACAGAATAAGATAGTGTTAAATTGGACAAAAAATTTGGACTCCAAAATATATACCCCACGTTTTAATTAAATTTTTTATTAAAAGAAATTAAATTTATTGTTTAACTAATTTTTGGAAAGATAATCAAATTTTTACTTTTAAAATATCTCTTGTTTGTTAAGTAATAAATATAAATAATATGTAATACATATGAATAATTAAATATTATCAATACTATAATTTTAACTTAATTTTAAATTTTAACTATTTAAATGTGATTTAAATTAAAATTTTATTATTATTTTAATTAAGTTGAATTAATTTTAAAAATTAAATAGATTAAAAATAGTGATTTAAATTAAATTTTTATTTTAATTATTTTAAATTAATAACTGAATTAAGTTTAATTAATTTAATCAAGTTTAAATTAAATAATTGCGTTATTAATATTGAATTAGTTTTTCATTTATATTTTACTTTTAAAAAGATACAACAGTAAAAAATTTAAAATTTTATTTTTATAACATTGAAATTTAAATTTCTTTAAAAAATTAATTAATCATAAGGGAGTGTATCGTTTACTTTAAAAATTAAGCAAAAATGATGAACTGAAATTGGAGATATATAAATATTTATAGATATTAATTAAGTTAAATTTGTCATTTAATTTATAAATTTATTAGATAATTTATTTTAAAATTAATTTATAAATTATATTGTTACATGAAAAATTATTTTGTGGATTAAAAATACTAATATAATATTTAAAAGAAATATTTCTAATTTTATATTACATAATTTTTAATAATTATGATTTTCAACAGCATAAAAATAATTTTTAATATTTTTCATAATTTAATAATTTTAACAAAAATCTAATTATTTTAATTTAAGCATAAAATTTATCTAATAAGTATTTCAAATGCCTTAAAAACTATATATAAATTTTCGTTTAATATAAAATTCCACCTTAAATTGAATTTAAATATTCATTTAATTTATGTAGAATATATAATTTTTTTCTAAATAAAATTCAAATATTTTATAAAGAATCGAAACATAAATAAACATCTAACATAACTATTTTTGTTTAATTATATGCAGTAAAAAATATATTATTAGTTTTCTTATTATTATTCCCCTACTTATTATTACTTTCACGCTATTTTATTTTATTTTTTTTATATATCTTTTATTATTTATTAGTTTTTATATTTACATATATTTAAAAATGTATTTATTTTATTTTAGTTATTTATTCTATTTTTTGGATTATTCGTAAAAATATCTCTAATTTCTTTATACTTTATATTATTATTTATAATATTTAGACGAATTTGGTGCTTATCAATATCTAACATATCTCAACATATTATCTATAAATTTAGACGAATTTAGAATTAGATTTTCGGATATCTATAAATCTTATCAAGTCATATCTAAACATATCTCAAGATATTATCTTTTATTATTTTTTATTTTTGATATTAAAGTTAGAAATGGTATAAATAACTACAAGATATGGTCATCTTCGAACTCTAATACTGGTAACTTTAGGAACAGGAAGACAATGAAGATATGGTGTTATTTTCCCATCTTTTTGCTTGCTTTTTCCATTTTATGGAAACCAGCCATTTGCAACATATCAGCCATTGGCGATCCGGGCATGAGAAGGGATGGACTTAGGGTGGCAATTGAAGCATGGAATCAGTGCAACGAGGTTGGTGAAGAACCTCTCAATATGGGAAGCCCAAGATTGGCGGATTGTTTTGATGTTGACAGTTCTAAGTCACCAGGTGATTATCTGTTTGACTTGCTGTTTTGGATTTGACCTACTATTTTTCTAGAAAGTGTTCGTACTTTATTTTCTATTATGTTCTTAATTTCATGCAGTGAATCTCGTTCACAAGGTGAATGAGAAAGACAACAAACTTGGCATATTGAATGGAGGTGATGTTGGATTGGACACTAGCAACGTGGATAAATTTGCAGCAGAAAAGGAACTGTACCTAGCAGACAAATGCAGAGTAGATGACCCCGATGGTCCCTGGAATTTTTGGATGCTCATGCTCAAAAGTGGCAATACAGACACTTATGCTTCTAGATGCCCAAAAAATGGCTACAAGTCAAAGCCATTTCCAACAGAGTCTCGGTTTCCTTGCTTCGGAGATGGTTGCATGAATATGCCTTTGATTTACCATCATTACACTAAACTTGGAGGAAGTAACAATAAGACAATGACTGGAAGTTTTTATGGGACATGGGATTTGGGCACAGACTTTAGCAATGGACAGATCCCTGATAATGGTACTTCATACTTCAAAATCACTTGGAAGAAGGAGCTTGGAACAGGGAGTTGGGTATTTCACCAGTTGCTCAGAACATCAAAGAAGTACCCATGGTTGATGCTTTACTTGAGATCTGATGCCACTTCCGGCTTCTCTGGGGGTTATCACTATGAAACTAGAGGGATGTCCAAAGCAGTAAGTTTCTTAATTCGTATATTAATTATAGACTAAACATATAAATCGCACAAAAACAGTAAGTTTCGGATCTAAACTGAGATTCGTGCTATAAATCGTCGCTTCTCTACTTACTAATAGTCTCCTCTACTATTCAATGCCATAAGCAAACTCGCGTATGTATGCTAAAAAATTTGCAGATTCTCAAGTCACCAAACTTCAAAGTGAAGTTCAGGCTAGACGTAAAGCAGGGAGGAGGACCGGGCAGTCAGTTCTATCTCATGGACATGGGCAGCTGCTGGAAAAACAATGGGAAGCCATGCGATGGCGACGTTACTTCGGATGTCACAAGATACAGCGAGATGATCATAAACCCTAGCACACAGGACTGGTGCACGCCAGAGACAGTCGAGCACTGTCCTCCTTACCACACCTTCCGTAATGGAACAAGAGTGCACCGGAGCAACAATGCCAGTTACCCTTTTGGTGCTTATCACGTGTACTGTGCTCCAGGCAATGCCAAGTTTTTGGAAGAGCCTTTCACTAGATGCGATCCTTACAGCAATCCTCAGCCTCAGGAAATACTCCAGATTATTCCCCACCCGGTTTGGGGAGAGTATGGATATCCAACAAAGAAAGGGGAGGGTTGGATAGGTGACCCAAGAACATGGGAACTTGATGTTGGTGCCCTGTCCAAGTCACTCCACTTCTATCAAGTATGTTTTCCTAAATCTAAAAACATTTTCTGTCAACTTCTTGTCCATCTTTTTGACATAATTTGACGTATGAATACATAAAAGGTTATAATACTTGATCATGAGTTGCGAGATTATAAATGGTGCAGGATCCCCTGACAGAGCCTGTGGAAAGGCACTGGTCATCAATCGACTTGGGAACTGAAGTTTACATGAGCGCTGATCAAGTTGCGGAATGGACAGTTAGTGATTTCGACATAATAATAACTAATGACACTCCAGTTTGAAAATTAGCTGCCAAACAAATAGGTTTAGTAACGTTTAATCTAGCTAGCATGCTTATCCTTGTGTTCGATTAAGTGCAAATAACGATGCTTGTCCATAGAATTCAGTTTTGTGTTGTCAATAATAGCATATAACATCATGTTCTTCAAGAGCAAAGCATGTATCATTTTCCCTTCTAGCTACTATGTACGTATGGTTATGTTTCACACCTGCATTATCACGTCCCATGCCTGGAAAGCCGAGATGAGGATATTTATGAATCAAGTAATCACGCATTAGTAAATAAAATGAATCCTAAAACAACCGAACTTGACCAATTCTTTAAGAAAGTTGTCATCAAAATATTATCAAGATAATCTTCCTTAATTAGAAGCTGTAAACTATTAGTTATTTACAAAATCAATCACATAATAATTAAACATAAATAAAAAAATCATTACTATTTTTAATATTTAATACCCAACATTGATATAATTATTATGTAACATTCAACTGGTGCACATAACATTTGTTTCAGCTTGAGTCGTGTAGGTTGTTGAAAAGATAATCGAGGCCAAATGAGACTGTACAAAATCAAATTCTCTATTTGAAAATTTAATATTAGTTTATTTATTTAAATAATGCATTATCTTGATCGATTTTTATTAAGATATTATTATCAATATTACACATTAATTTATTTAATAATTATTTTATTTTATTTCATTATTTTATATCATAAAATAAGTTCATTATGATTTTTTAATTTCATTCTTATAAAAAAATCATACACAATTATTTAAAAATTAATAATTTATTAAAACATAAAAAATAATTTTAATTATTTATTTATTAAATACAAAATTTTTATTGATTAATAATAATACAAAATACTTCAATTAATTATTTGTAAAATCAATCATATAATAATCAAATATAAGAAAAAAATTATCATTATTATTCTCAATATTTGATATCACAGACTAGTATAACTATTAACTTTTATAATTTCATTTATAATATTTACGTACTAAACACGCATAATTAATAATTTTATTTATATTCTGATTCTTACTTTTTATTTTCATTCTAATTCTTATTTTTTATTTTGATTATTTTATTACTAATTACCAAATTAGATCTCAAGATAAACAAAATGCATATTTCACTTTAGAGAGGGCGAGTAATAATAACACCACCCACAAAGTGGGGGAGATTAATCTAATCTATATGTGACACATTCAAGTCCTCGGGTCACCACTTGATCAGATCAGCTGCAGAGGAATCAGCCTAGCATCCACCTTCTTTGCATGCGAAGCCGAGCACCTTGCTGGAGAGGACTAGGATGCATTCGAGCAAGATCACTACTGACTGTAAGTCATTGTCGTACCTCCCTTAGCTAATTGAGATCCTGGTTAGCTTGCTTTGAGCACTACACTCCCTGTAGGTATGTATGCAGAACCATCGTTTGGAAGAGGAGCTCCACAAAGCTTGGGTCATCCTACCTTCTTTTGAGCATTTTCATGGGCCACCGCTGACTGAGTTTCCCAGGACAGCCAGCCTGTCACCGTTGCTGGCCAAAGTATCTTTCTTTTTTTTTTTTAATACAAAGGAAAGAAAGAAGTAGAAATTACAACATTATCACATGGCTTGACGGTATGAAACTCCTTGACTATCTTGTTGTACAAAAGCCAGCATTTTCGTCAGAAGTTCTGTCAATACATGCTGTCTTGAACTTGCTAGCATGGCTAAATTAGCCAGTTTGTTACGCTATGATTCTCTTCTCGATAGACGTATTGAAGCTGAATATTTCAATCTCGACACAGTCAACATCCGTTGAGATGATGAAAGAATATTGATTACCTCCAGTGAATTCACTTTGAGGACGACATTTTGATAACTAAGGTTTCAAGCCAATTTAAGCCCATCATGCACCCCCATAAATTCAGCAGTCAAGGGTGAGCATTCTCCAATATCATTCAAGAATCTACCACACCATTGTCCAGTGCAGTCCCGAATTAAACCCCCAACAGTACCAATAGAAGACCCGTATTGAACCGCTCCATCTTTATTTAATTTTATTCAACCCTCCTGCAGTGAGTTCTAATTCACAAAGTGACCTACAGGTAAACTCGTTGCTTTAATAACTCGACCAGTCACTACTTGTACTTTCACGATCCAATTTACATAGTCTAAGACGATGTGATGTCCTACTTCCGGCCAAGCAAAACCAGCTTCAAAAAGACTCATGTTCCGCCACTGTTATAAATACCAGTAAGGAACACCATATATTGTGGCTCACTCTCCTATCTGCATCTAAACTGGTTTAGTAAGATTGGATCGCAGCCACGTCGCCTCATCCTGCTGAAAGAAGTCAGACTCAATCACCTCGGGAGGAAATTTGCGCCAAAAAGCTTTCACCCATGTACAATCCCAAAGTGCATGCAAGGTTGTCTCTTCTTGACCAAAGAACTGACATCTACTATCCGTTGTTATATGTCCAGTGACACGCTATTGATTAGTCAACAACTTTCTTTTGGCTAGTAGCCACATAAATAAGCGAATCCGTTGTGGACCTAAACATTTCCATATCACAATCCATATTAGATTTTGAACCGTCGAAGCTAAATTTGCGATTAATTCATAAGCAGATGTCCCGTAAAGCCATCAGATTGTCCTGGGCCCCACACAACTCGATCCTCTCCCATGTCAACTGATGGAGGTTGAATTGTTGCAATAGCCAAACAAACTGTAGAGGGGAGATAGCTCTGGAACAAATTCCATTTCCAGTTGTCATCCTCATCCACATACTCTATAACTGTCGTGTACATCAAATTGTCAGGAAGGGGGGATGTTGTCTCAATTACTAATGGACCCCAATTTTCCATCCAATGGTCGAGCCAAAAAAATATCCGACTGCAATTTCCTAGTTTCCATTTGATTCCTTGGCAAACATAACCCCACGTAGCTGAAATTTTTTGCCAAATTATCGAAGCCCCTTGCTTATGCAGCGTGTGAGGGATATGATGAACATCTAGCTGATATTTTGCTCTAAGGACTTGTACCCATAGCGCTGAGGGCTTAGTGAGCAATTCTCATCCCAACTTAGTAAGTAGTGCATCATTGGTCGCTTTAATGCCTTTGATCCTAAGTCCCCCTGCTTTTTTCAGGCGACAAACGGCCTCCTAGTTAAATAAGTGTGGTTTTCGCTGCCCATCTTGTGAACCCCAGATGAAAGTCCTCATTATTTTTTCCAAGTCATCACAGAGTTTTTGTGGCAACCTCACAGTTTGCATCGTATATATGGGAAGGGATGAGATCACTGATTGTGTTAATGTGATTCGCCCCGCCAGGATAAGTTGGGCACGATTTATGATGTACTGATAAGTATTTCTCGTTGTTCGCTCATGGATCAAAGTACACCTAGATATTTATCCAAATTAGCCAAGCATTGAATCTATAACGCTTGGCTGAGCCTATGCACTTGTTCCGAATGAACATTCTTGGAGAAAAAAATTCAGGTCTTAGTTTTGTTCACCTTCTGTCCTGACACTTTGCAAAATTTCTCCAAGATTCTCAATACCCCTGCCACCTGAGTATCCGTTGCTTCGCCAAACAGGACGAGGTCATCGACAAAAAATAGATGGGAAATGGAAGGCCCCGTCCTACTCCACTTAAACGGTTTCCACATTCCTTGGCCCATCGCATGGGATATAAGGTGGCCCAACCGTTCCATGCAGAGTACGAAGAGGTAAGGCGAGAGCATATATCACCTTGTCGAATACCCCTTGAAGGTATAAATAGATCAAATAGATTGTCATTCCACGCAACTTGCATTGAAACCGTAGAAATACACTTTATAATGACACGGAGTAAAGTATTTAGAATTCCGATTTCCTGGAGTGTGTCATTTATAAAGTCCTAGTTCAGGCGATCATAGGCTTTTTTCAAGTCCACTTTTAGAGCAAAATACCCAGACTTCTCTTTCTTCTTTCTCATCGAATGGATGATCTCCTGAGTAATGATAATATTATCGATTATGTGCCGTCCAGGAATAAAGCTGCATTGGGTATTCGTCACTAAGGCATCGAGGTGCGACTTCAATCGGTTGACTATTACTTTTGAAATGGTCTTGTACATCACTGAGCATAGACTAATAGGTCTAAATTGGGTAATATTCTTTGGGAACGAGACTTTGGGGATCAGTACTAGAATAGTTTGATTCAAGTCCTGTTCCCAGCCTTCTTTTCTGAAAATTCTCTGAATAAAAGTCACCACCTCTTGACCCACGTTGCCCCATTGATTTTGAAAAAATAACGCCGTAAAACCATCAACCTTGAAGCTTTATTCGATTGCGTGGACTGGATTTTCGAGTTCATGGAGTTGCGTCTTTGTTAGACGAGGAAAGGCTCCAAAACTGTGTAAGCGTTGTGGTTGATCTTCTTCTGCAGTATACACTTGAGCAAAATAATTCCTAGCCATATTGCGCATCCACAATGCATCGTCGATTTCATTTCCATTATTTTATATATATATATATATATATATATATATAAAAAAGCATATTTAAACTATATAAAATTATCTTGTCAATTTCAAGTTAAATTACATTTTGTAAGGCTTATAGATATTATTTTGAAATAAACATAAAACTTTTTCCACGCTTATTTCATTTTTAATTGGTTTTAAAATATTAGTTTAATATCTTCTTTTTAATATTAATATTTTTCAAGCTACTATTATTTTTTTTGTTAAATAAAGAGAACTAATCTAAATAAGTTTATATTATCTCAATTATATTTAAGTAAGAGCAATATAAAAATATTTTAAATAATCTTTAATTTCTTATATATTACTTGTATTTATTATATATATTTTTCTTACTTAAATAAAATTGAGATAATTATAAAATTCTTTAAATAAATTCAAAAGAAAATTTTAAAGTTTGAAGTTTTATTAATGCCCCTAGGGGGTGGTCGAGTTGGTAGAGTGGAGAGGACATGGGGCCAAAATGTCCTGTGTTCTAATCCTCCTACTTAAACTCTCTCGATCGAGCTTGTCGTACAGGGCTTGCCTAGTGCGGAGTACCCAGTTGGCATGATTTGCAGGCTATTACGTCAATTTGAAAGTTTACCCAGTACGCATCTAAAAGATAGTAACTGTAGATTTCTCCGTCCCAAAAAAAATATTAAATTTAAGTTTAATTTGATTCGAATTTCGATAAATTCAATTTTTATTCATTAATTTCACATCCAATTAGTTTGATGTAAAAATATCAAGTTTAGTTCTCTTAGTTATAAGTTTTAATACATTTAAAATTTAACTATTAATTTCACATCAAAATAGTTTCACGAAATATGCTTCCTTTCAACCAAATCTTGCAGGCCTTAGGGAAAGAGTAATTGTCCAAGAACTCACACATCAAACATAGAGTAAATATCCCATATATTGATTTTGCTTTAACCAAACCCAAAACCAAAACAACCACTCCTTCCGTTTGTTCCTTCCAAGTAAGGCACTACCATTCCATCCTTTGATCTTCCCTTGACCAGTAAGTTAACTGAATCAACTGTGATCTAAACTGTCATCTTTTGTTCGCTAAAACATCTCATCCAATGTCCCCTTCTTCACAACTATGCATATCCCCAAGACCCCACAAGTCCAAGTCTTTCAACCATTGTACAAAGCATAACAAGACAAGTAAGAGAATAGAGCTAGTTCGAACAAGAAAAGCATTTCAAGTTTTCTCAAATTCCATTCCTAGTCTTCTTCCAAACACACAGTTATTAATAATGGAGGAAGAGAGTTTCAGATTTATCTCCATGGACGAGCTGAAGATTCGAGGAGAGCTTGAGATGGATATAGAGAGAGACTTGGAGCAAGAAATTAAAGATGGGATATACCAACTTGCAATAAGGTTGCAACACCTTTATCAGCGGCAGCAGAAAGAAAGGAACGCTAGAGAAGTATCGAAATCAGGTGCACCAAAAGAAAGAAAGAACAAAACAACACTCTCTGAATTGAACATAACCATAAGGTTGGATGGTGGAACCAAGATTGAGATTAAAGAGAGCAAGAAGGAGATTCCTGAAAAGGGCAGGCTAAAGACACAAAAACATGACAACTTTCATGGCTTGCTCTCTAGGAGAACCAACAAGTTCGATTGGGCAAAGAGTCTGAGATCGGATCCATTTGAGTCCCTCAAGGAAAAGAATGACAAGAAAGGTCTTGTCACTGTTTGTTCAAGGCAACGAAAGGTGATCAATGCAAATGTTTGATTCCAAGAGTATTATTCTTGGTTTGGTTAATATTTTTAAATAATTTTGGCATAATATCTTTTCCGCATTGTTATTAAGGGAATAAGTATATTTTGAATCTTTTAAGGTAAGATTATTATTTATTTTATTCATTTGATTATTATTATTATTTATTTAGTATTTGAACTTTAATAATAACTCTCTATTCGAATTTTTATTATGGTTAACAAAAATTATATATCAAATAATTAACGAATTTTACTTTTAGACAACATGAATAATTATTCATATTTACAATTATTTCACAATTTGAATACTTTAAATCTATATAAGATAGACAAAAAATGTGACATCTTAATTTATTTGGGAAATAGGTGTTAAATATTATATCAAAATAAAAGAAAAAACGTAAAATTATGAAATTATAAAATTAAATATTTAATTAATTATTTTTTATCTTATAATTATGATAATTCAAACTTGTAAGAATTTATATACATAAGATAAAATTTTATCATAAATCTATTACTTGGATTTTGATAAGCATAACAAATTTTACATATATCAATTATAAATTTTTTTTAAAAAAGTGAAATGATAAGATAATAATATAGTACCGAAATAAGGTCATTCTTTATATGGAGTTTATGCCTATCTTACGTTTTAATTATTAGAATATTTAATTTAATTATCATATGCATTTGTGTGTATTTTTTGTTTATTATTTTTGTCATTTCGAAACAGCATCTATATTATTTAGAGATAAGACTGTGTATTACTATACCTCCTCAAATCCCCCGTATCAACGTGATTTCATTCATTATTACTTTGAATTTTAGTTGGAAAGTCTATGGAGTTATGAGTTAAGATTGCAACATGAGTGGTTAAATAGCCAGGTGAGGAGTTCATTTTAATTATTAATAATTAATTGTAAATAATCCAAACTAGTCTTTTTCCAAGCAATATAATTTTTATTTGATCTTTTATTACTTCTAAGTCTTTTGTTAAAATTTTTGAGATATTGTAAACAACTTGGAAGAATAATTCATGTCATGTGATTGAAACTCCTAAAAGAGATATTTAACGATTGATACTAGGCAGGTACAATAATTCTTAATTAAAGATAAGAATAATAAAAATTTTCTCTTATCTTAAACCTAGTAGTTGTTAAATTAGAAGTTGTAATATTTTTAATATGCTGACATAATTAAAACAGATCATAAATATATCATGATGATTATTGTTTAATTTGTTATAATTAAGTACCTCATAAGTTAAATCCGTAAGGTAAGAGGTTTAAGGTATAAAAGGTTCAATCAATATTAAATGGTTAAAAATTTAGTAAAAATTGAATAAAATTAAAGAATTTGAAAAAAAATAGAAGAAAATTATCTTCACCGAATGAGAAATTTAAAGTTTAATTGAAAAAGAAGATTATTAAACAAAAACTAATCAGTTTATTTTGATTTATAAAAACTAATTAGTTTATAAAAAATAATCAATCAATTAATTAATTCATTCATAAATTCTTAATAACAAAAATTATTAAACTAAATTAAACAAGAAAGTTGAAAATTGTAATAAAAAATTAGTCGGCTCAAAATTTTATTAGAATTCGTTATTATTTTTAGTAATTAAAAAGACTTAATTTTAATTTTTATGTTTTAAAATTTATGAACTAAAATAATGTCATTTTAGAGGTGGAACCTTTCAAGCTAATTAAGCTGACCCTTCAAACTCAAACCTGACTCAAAAGTCTAATCCAAGCCAAACTTGCACCGTTAACTTGCAGTACTCGAATTGCCAAACATACTTTGAATGTCTAAAACAAGTATTAAGAGAAAAATCATCATATTACTAAGCACACATGCTGATCACTATAGTAGGATCAATCAACTTGTAACACTGTATATTTCATGTCGTTTAGTTGTGGGCACAAGAAGAAGAAGCAAGAGCTATCAACAACAGTAGTATACTATTTTCTTGGCAATAAAGTTTGAAACATCAAGCAACAGCTCATAAACTTGAAGCATCAAAAACCTTGTATAGAATTGGTAAACCGGCCAAAATATGCACGTTTATCTATACTTTACCTTATATGAGCAATCAGGTTACCTTGTAATCTGTGTTCTTCTTTCCCTTTTCTATATTTTTGGCTCAAAACAAGTGTAACTAATGCAAGAAAGGGGAAAAAAAGAACTCGTTTAAAGTGCAGGATAAAAGTTGAAAGGAACAGGAAATCTCAGAACTAAATAGTTTAGAATGAACTGGATATCAGTGGAGATTCCAGGGATTTTCAAGGTATATATGGTTGGAGAGTTTAAGAACATTTCTGCTGCTAAAAAACCGACATGTTGCTCTTAGATTAACATATAATCGAAAGTACTTAAACTTCAAAACGTATAATCATTCCTAAACTCAAGTTAATTCAAGCACACTTACTAACTTTATTATTTCGAGCATGCATGAACTTGCAGACATTTTGAGTCAGGAGTTTTACATCAGAAATTCAGATCATGCTTTCCCAAGAAAAAGCATTTGGAGAAGTGATCATGTACATATACCAAATTTAGAAATCAATGATGTTATTTTACATATTAGACTATAAAGATGTAGAATATTAACTGCAAAAAGTAAATATTATAATGAGAAGAAAGCAAAAGACACAGGCAACAGAAGCGCCTGTAGGAAGGAGGGCCCATGATTAAGCTTTTCTTTTTCTTATTGAACATTAAAAGTTAGAAAGAGTTACAAGTGCCTTTAGGAGACAAAAACCAGTCAACAACAGAAGAAGAGAAGAAGAAAGAAGAATTCTGATCAAGTCATCAACATGAGAGACTACTTTAAACCCCTTCATTAAAAAGGTCTGATCTTCGAACATGGTTTTGCATTTCTAGGGTTTCTTACCAAGAGTGTGTTTGTTGTTATGCATCCAAACCTTAAGCACATGTCTATTGACTCCATTTTCATTGCAGAACTGCTGCACTACATCTTCATCATGTTTTTGCATCCTCCATCCCAATCTCTCTGCAAGTCCCAACATTTTGTCTTTCTGTTCTTGTGTAAACTTAGTCCTAAACCTCTTCCTCGAAGAACCTCCACTCCCGCCCCCACCAAAACCGCCACCACTCGGATTATTCGAAACATCCTCTTGATCCTCCCTACTATGCCCTCCAGAAGTTGACGGAAATGTCAAAGGTCTCTGTTGCTGCGGAGCCACGTGGAGGTACCCAGCCGGAGTCCGGTAACAAGGGGTGAATTGTGGAAGCGGAGGGTGGTGGCGAGAGTGAGGGTGGCCGTGGAAGAAGAACTCTCCGCCACCGGTCGTCAACGCCAAGTCGGTAGCTTCCTTGCGGTGGAAGTTACGATGGCAATAGCAAGCTGCGCATTTGAGGGCGTCGAGAGTGCCTTCAGCTCCGGCCGGCATGAATTCACCGCATCCGTCGACGGCGTGGCCGCCGATCCCCACTGCATGATTTTTCAAACACTCCCTGTACCTTGGCTTAACATTAACACTAACTTCCCGGCTTGTCGTCATTATGGCCCGACCCGAATTGCCCAATGTATCATAACTTGGTGCAGACAACCCCATCTCACCTTCTTCCTCTTCTTCTTCTTCTTCTTCTACTTCCGCTTCATGCTCTTCTTGATCCTCAAGCTCCATGATCACAACCTTTGATTATTAACTTAAGAAACAGAAGATTATTCAAGTTGAGAGAAAGAATAAAGATGAAGTGAGACAACGTTCTTTTCACTGTCTGAAAGGAGGATGTTTTGTTTTCAATTGCGGTGAAGTGAAATATATATGGGCTTTTCACCGGCTGTTACCGGTAAAACCGGTGGTTTTACTGCTCAGTAAAAGTTGAGATTGTACAGAAACAAAGAGTACAGAGCAGAAATCAAAAGGATGAGGTAGCTTTTTATATTTGATGCTTTGGAAAGACGGTACAGTCTCCACACGGCATATTGGAACCCAACGGTCTTCCACGCGCCGTCTTCAATTCTTGGGTGACGGATAAGGCGGTTGCGCGTGATTTTTTGAACGTGGAAAATTGATCTTATAATTGAATAATTTACTAATTTTAAAAAATCAAAGTTATGGAAATTTTTCTAATTTTTATTTTTTAAATTAACTCGAATCATATTTAAATTTTGAGATAATTCGTTATTAACATTTGGTCCACATGTGTTCTTCATTTTACATGTATTTCAGTTTATTATTTTAAGAGTAAATAATCTTTAAAAAATTCCATAATCTTTAAAGCCTTGTTTGGTTTAGGGGTTAGTAATGGAACGGAATAAAACATAATATACTTCCATCGTTTAATTGAGGGTTTTATAATAAAATAAAACGAAATGGGATAGAAGCGGAAGATTTCATTTCATATTACGTTCCATTCCATCCTAAGAAACCTCTAATTCGGAAGTTTAGGATGAAACATAAACTAATAAATACATACTACCTAATATACCTTCAATAATTTTCTTAATACCAATTATTTCTTCTAACTATAACCCCTTTTTTCCCATACTCATTTATTAATAATATTTTTATATTATTTCTCCTTACCCTAATAATAATATTTTTATACTATTAATAAAAATTGTATATAATTAATAATAAAATGAAAATTTTTAATAAATTTTTTATTAATGAAAAATATAAAATATATAAAAATTATTCTTTAATTGTTTGTATATATTTATATATAAATAAAAATATAAAAAAATAATTTTTAAATATAAATCTCATATAATAGATTAAATTTTATTAAATAATTAATAATGATATTTTTATATAATTAATAATAAATTGTATATAATTAATAATAAAATTTTTATTATTTAAAATAGAAAATATATAAAAAATTATTTGTCACGGTCACAACTGTGACTTTTTAATTGAACATAATTTATGTTTTAAAATCATAACGTTAAACCTCTTGTAACAATCATTTTAATATCAGGGGTATAATAGTCATTTATTATACATTACATTTCATTTCATCCATCTTCCAAACAACATTTCACTGCATTACATTATGAACCCTTTCATCCCTCTCAAACAAATTTTCACTATATTACATTCCATTCCATTATAGATTGTTCCGTTCCGTTCCATTCCATTCTATTCCATTCTATTAATTAACATCCAATCAAATATGCGCTAAAATTTTTTGAAAACACTTTCTAATTTTCAGTTTTTTTTAAAAAATCTATTCTTTTAGATTTTGATTAAAAATAATAATAAAACACACACAATATGAAAAACATCATACATAAATAGAGATGTCGATGGCCTGGGCTGCTCCTGGCCCAGCCCGACCCTATAGACCGGAGTGAGTCAAACTTTAAAAATAATGTCGTTTTTTAATTAACGGTAGTGTCACGGGCTGGGTCGAGCTAGTTTTAAGATCTCTATACATAAACTAATCAAAATCAAATGTCACTAATATGATAAATCTAACTCAATTCTTAAACTTTATATGAATCATTTAAATAAATATTTTAAGTTGATTATAACAAATTATTAGTTTGAGTCAGATTTAATAATATATGTCATAGAGTTTTCTGAAATTTCTTAAACTACAAAAGCGGTTTGTGTCTTTTAATGTTATTTAATGACAATAAAAATTAACGAAATATGATAAATAAACTTATATATATTTAAATAGTAAGAGATTGATATTATTTTGTAAAGAGACCAATATTAAAAATTGTTATAAACTACAATTTATCTACATCTTTTTTGTAAAAATTGAAAGTTGCATTAAATTTTTAAATAATTTAAAGAGAATTTATTCAGAACCTTGTACAAAAACCAGTACAACCATTAATAACTAGTTGCAGAGATAGAGAGAATTGCGGAGAAAAAGATGAAGCAGACGGTGACAAGACAAGTAAAGAGTGGCAGTGTGGGATGATCTTAAATTCCCAATTACTATACTTCATGTCAGCCTTTTTTCTTTCTTTGTTTTGTCCATTTCTATATCACTTTTGATCCCATTTCAATGTCAAAAAAAAAAAAAATTCATCTGGCTCCTTTCTGCTGTAACAAATATCCTATTTCGAAATTTATTCAATTAAATTTTATCTATATATTTAAATAATATAAGATTAAAAAATTCTAACGCAAAAAAACGATCTCGTTTATTTTTGCTCCTGTATAAAATCTTTAATCATTATTTCAAGCAAAAATAAGAAAAAAATATTCTTTTTTCCACATTCAAAGAAAATATTACATGATTTTATCTATACCAATTTATTGAATTATGAAAAGAAACAAATTTGCAACAATAACAACAATCTAGTGAAAGTCTTGTTAATATGCAAAGTCTAAAAAAGTCTAATAATACTAATTAAACATAAAAATAAAAGAGACATAAAACTAAATATTATTTTATTGTATCGTGTTTGAAGAAAATTATTTTTTTAATTTTGAAAACTAAATGTTCAAAGAAAATTTTACAAAATTTTATCTTTACCCTTTTGCAAAATTATGAAAAGAAATAATTTTGAAACAAGAAAAAAGAACAAAAATGTAGTTAAAGGTCATAATCAAAGGGTTTTTTTTTTTAATATCAATAAGGTTATAATGAGATCCACTTTGAATGTGATAGAGGAAACAAAGGGTAAAGTACACTTGAGGTTTTACAAAACCCACCTCCAATGGCTTGGCTGACATTTTGGTATGAGAACAAAGAGAGGTCCTTCCTTTCTTTCCCAAAACTCTCATATTCATCATTCCTTTTGTTTTTTTTTTTTTTTACCCCTTTCCCACCTCATAAGTCACTCCAATTATTTAAGTTATAAATAATAAAATCAAACTTGATATGTCCAATTCAAGATTAAGGCCTTGTTTAGTTGTTGGCTAATTAGTCAAAAAATAGTTGATTGACTCAAATCAGCTGGTTGACTTTATAAAAAAGTTGTTTAGGTTGTTTGATTATGAGCTGGTTGGGTTAGCTTATTCAACCCAACCAGCTGATTTTGAATTAGTTACTCTATATTAACATTTTGTGTTATCAGTTGTTATGTTTTTTTTAGCTGACGATTGTGCCCTATGTTAAAAAGCTCAAGAGATGAAACTAACGTTTATGTTTTTTCATTATTCATGTTAGTTTCTTCGTAGCTATCACATGCCATTTATATATGTTAATTTCTTCGTAACTCTGTTGTGTATATATAACTTAGGCATGTTATTCTTTTTCAGTAACCCTACTCACATTTATCATCCAATAATTAATAATAATTATTAATTTTAAAATTTATTTTCCATGTCTTTATTAATTTAAATATTTTA
>JANQAP020000523.1:188984-201978 GCA_026874005.2 Erythroxylum coriaceum
ATGGGCATGATCAACGTGCGTCTAATCCTGGCGAGATTGGTTCATAGCTTCGATTGGAAACTTCCTGATGGTATGTTGCCAAGTGAGTTGGATATGACTGAGGTGTTCAGCTTGGTAACGCCTAGAGCAACACCTTTACTCGCCATTCCCACTTATCGCCTCACCATTTGATGCCTTGAACCTTGAAATGCAATTCATTCCAGTGCAATCCGTATCTCTCTTTCCATTTCAATGGCACCGTATCTCTCTTTCGAATGAATAATTGTGTTGATCCAATACTGGTCTTATATACATTGCCTGATACAAGTTATAATTGGCCATTCAATAATTTTCTATCAAGTATAACTCAAGTTCTTGGCCATATTCATTTAGGAAATTACATATAATTGGAATTGGTTCATTTTTGTTATAGTTGCATTGCAGATTTCAAAAGTCTGAACGCATTTTAAAGTTATATTACTTATTGACGTTTATTGTTAGAAAAAATACTGGCATAAGTTTTTTACTAGTAAACTGCCTCCTAAGTTTTAAAGAGTGCTTCAAAAATCTTGTAAATATGAAAAAATAACCCTTTTTCTATTAATTTCTAGCGAGTTATATTACCAAATTTTTTGAAATACATGTTAAGAAATAAACCATGCAAATGCAAGAATAAACAAACCAAAATTTAACTCAGTCATGTTAATTATTACACAAGTCCTACACTTATTTAGGGTAGGCATCAACTAATTTGCTCTAATTAACAGAATTGTATCTACTCAAATCTGGCCTTTGTTAATTTGTTATAAACAACAAAATGGCAACAACAAGCACAATCATGAGCATAAAAGAGTCCTTGTAAAGCTTCTATTCTTGTTCAATATTAGAAGTGGAGGGGAGATTTTGGACTGTAGTTAAGCCATGATGAAGATATTAAGGGTTAAAAAGAGGGATCTTGTAACATCCCATATAAATGAGAAGTGTAGAGCATCTTACTTGAAAGGAGAGATAGGTGAAAGTTTGTGTATGTTTATAAAAAGAATATTAATCAACTTACTAATTGACAATTTTTGAGTCAATAATTTTCTTAAATTAAAACTGAAATTGCTATTGGACTAATCTAATTGGACCAGACAACTATTTCAATTTAGTCTAAAATTAATAATTTTTTAAGCTTGTAAACTGTAAAGAATGTTAATTAACACATTACAATAATCTATAATTTCAATTAAAAGCCTAATTTTATTTGAATTATTCTTACAGTCTAAAATGAGTACCGATAAATCTTGTTTTAATGTCATTTTTCTAATAGTATTAAATTTGAGGAATCGAAATCAAGATAAATTAATCTATCGATAAAGTATAGTTATTTCAAATTATATTGTATTTCTTTTATGCATTATGATGTGACTAACTAAGCTGAATCAATACTTGAGATTCAATTGTTTAAAAAATAAATAATATTAAAATACAACTTATTACCTCAAATTAATTAATTCAAATATAGAGGAGGAACTTCATTAGAAAAAAATAGTCAAAATAGTAGAACCTAGTCAATATTTGCACAATCATAATGGATCGAAGAATCATAATAGAGCCAAGACATAGAAAGGAAATTCACAAGTTCTAATTAGAGAGCATACCATAGTTGAGTTTTAGAGCAGCCTCTTTGGCCATTGGAAATTTTTTGATCTAGTTAAAAGTAGGAAGGGGCTAAAAACAAAAGCATCCATCCTTTTTGATTTTTGAAGTTCTTCAAATTTCTTTCTTTTCATATGATATGATAAAAATGAAGCAACTTAGGCCAATTCTAAATAGTATGAAGCCACTTTTACTATTTACATTAATATTTATAGTTGGTTCTACTATAATAGGCTGATAGTTTAAGTTATAAAACAACTTTTATTAATCAAGAAATAGGTTTCAAGCTGAGTAATGACACTTAAAGAAAAAGTGATCATAAGTTCAGTTCTTTGCTTAAGGAGCACAAGTCATATCACTTATTCATGTCAATAGAATTCTATCCTTTGACTATAACCTTTTTCTAATTACTAATCAAAGAGTAAAAGAAGCTTTTGAAAGAAAATTAGAACATGAGACAAGCTGCCTCTATTTGAAAGTGTGTATATTTCTCCTAAAGAGCTCAAGATAGGTGTAGTTAGCAAAACTTCTCAATTTGTGTCTCATTTAGATATTCTCTATTGGAATCTAAGGAATAATTCCACATATTGTCTTGATGGAATTTAAGCTTTTTGATGAGTAAATGGCCAGAATAATTTCAGAGACTTTGACATGTTATGAGAGACCAATAGTGGATTTAAAATTTAGAATATTTTAGAGAGGATTAAGGGAATGCCAATTGTCATACCACAACTATATAGTACTCCTTTCATTTTTTGTTGACACCTTCGTCTCATTTCTAATATGCAAGCTTTGAGCTTAGTGTTTATCGAAGAGACTAAGATAATTAAGAAATGTTCATGAATCTATAAAATTTTAAAGAATTCAGCATCCGAGAATAACTTCCATTACTTAGTCAATAAGGTTATGTTCTTTAATATGATCGAATGAAATTCTATGACACCATATTGTTTTTAGGCAAACAAACCTTATATTCGTTTGGCCATGTCTTTTCTTGCATCATTCTTTTTTGCTGATAGTAGAAAAATGTGAAGCATTCTTTCAATGACTTTGATCAATAAATAAAAGGTTTAATATTCTTCTTTATTAATTAGGTTTATGATTCATATTTTTATAAAGAAATATATTTATTTCTAGAAAATTTATATTATTTAAATTATTATAGTTGATCTAGAGATGACTGCAATAAAATATGAGAAATCATTTTTAAAACAATCTCTTTCAAATTTAAAAATAATTTAATTAATTTGAAATTATGTTTTTAAATTGAAACATCGGGTGACTTATTTTTTAGTAAAACAAATGTTTTAAGTCGAATAATATAACTATCCTTTAACACAAGTAAAGGGAGAGAAAGAGATAAAAATACGTACAAAAAAAAGAGATAAAAAAGTCCAAAAAATAAAAGAAAGGAAAATAGAGAGAAATTAAAATTGAAAATTGTTATCTACTTTTCAAAATAATATATAATGTGGGATAATAATTTAAAAAATGTAATATTATTTTATTAGTTGTATGTTTTTTTTGAAAAATAAAATGGAATTAAAAAATAAATATGAAAGTTATACAGAGCAAATACAGTTCGAAGGGTGGTACCGTTGACAGCCTTGTATTACAAGGTAAGAATTAAAAACACGTAACTAGCTGTGTAATTAGAGAGAATCACTGTAGATTCACTGAAGATGATATGCTTGGGTTGCAGTGTTGATGCGGATTCTGTAGTAGGCCAAGTTCCCGTACTTCATTGAGGATCATAGTCTTCAAGGTCTCCGTGGAAGAACTCGAGTTTGCAAATCTTTTGAGGTTCCTTTCACGCCATAAATTGTAAACACAAAGCCTTAGAGCAATGTTGTGAATCAACTGGTCATGTGTAGGTATTTTGGTTTGAGATGCGGTGAAATATTTCTGGAAGTGAGTCCCTCGAGTTGCACCATAGGCATTTTGTGGTGATATGATCCCAAATATATTTGTTGAAAGGGCACGCAAAGAAGAGATGATTCCTAGATTCCTCATGTACCAAGCACATCGGGCATGTTTTGTCAACTTGTAAAAAAGGCATTCGATCTTTAATAACAAACGAGAGAATAAAGGAGATCCTCGGTGTTAAAGCTTTGCACCATACTGTCTTAAACCATTCAACCTTACTACCTTTACTTCGTAACAGATGCACAATAACTTTGTTTTTTTTTTTGTTGAAAGGGAAAAAAACAAACAATTACAAACATAAACGTGGTAGGACAACTCCCGCTAAATCTTCAAGCAGAATGGTTAGGCATCCCGAGGGGGGTATGTGGAGGATAGTGACTCCAATACTGAAGGAAGGGCCTATATTGGCTAACCAATCCGCACACCGGTTGCCTTCTCTGTAGATGTGCCGGAGACGAACAATCCAATCTCTAGACAAAAGCCTCAAGATACCTTAACCAAGGGAATTAGTGGAATCCTGCATCTTTAAGGAAGAAGAAAGAATATTAATAACAATAAGTGAGTCAGATTCCAACTCAACTTGACGAAAGCCCATGTCCCAAGCAAGCACCAATCCGGAATAAATTCCCCATAGCTCGGCTCCTATGGAAGTGCAATAACCAATGTTTTGAACAAAACCACTTAACCACGTCCCAGTGCTATCATGAATAGCACCTCCTGCAGCGGTTAACCCGGTAGAACGTTTGAAGGCTCCATCAGTATTTAGACGTACCCATTCCTTAGTCGGAGGTGACCATCCTATTAGCTTCTCCACTCGAATGTGAGGACCCAACACTGCTCGACTTTGTAGTTCACAAGATTTTTTAATCCAATCGACATAATCCAAAATGAGTTGACACGGGTTCGTAGGCCACCGAAAATTTGAGCTGAAGATGGTTTGATTTCTCCAATACCAGACGTACCAACATGTAACTCTAAAAACAGTAGACCAATCCAATCCATGAACCTGGAGTTTGCTACGAAAATTAAGGACCAGCCAATCATGCATCTCCACCAAGAAAAACGTGTCTGTGATAGACGTTGGTAGCATTGAAAGCCAGATGGCTTTCGCTCTTGTACAATCCCTAATAACATGCATGCAGGTCTCAATATCTCCACAGACGCAGCAGCTGGAGTCAGTTGCAATATGACAATGCACCCGTTGACGATTTGTGAGGAGACAATCGCGAGAAAGGAGTCAAAGAAAGGATCGGATGCGCTGAGGACAATTCTACCACCACACCATGTCCTATAAGCCCCTACGAGACCCTGCATTATCCTCTATAATTAAGTCGTACGCCGAGGCTGTTGAGAAACGTCCAACCTTTGAAAGACCCTAAATGATCTTATCCGGGCCTAAGCCAAAATTCGGGGGAAGAATACCTGCAATATACATGCACACTGATGATGACAGTAACTCCTGAAACAAGTCCCACTGCCAACCCCCACTAGCATTTACAAAATGATCAACTGTGAGATGATAGATCTCCATTGGAATAGGTTTAATAGCATGATGTAGTAGCGGGCCCAAATCATCTACCCAATCATCCAACCAAAATCGAACAGACTTCCCATTCCCTACTCTCCATTTAGCACCACGGAGGATGTACTGCCAAGTAGAAGCTATGGCACGCCATACCATCGAACCTCCTTTAGGATTCAATAGCATAGGCAGTGGGTCTTCCGTAAACTTGTATTTAGCTTTTAATACTTGCACCCAAAGAACTTGCGGCCTATCGATTAATGACCAACCCAATTTAGAGAGAAGTGCATCATTATTCTCGCGGAGCTTCCGTAATCTAAGTCCTCCCCTATCCTTGGCCGTGCAGACCGCCTCCCAGTTAACAAGGTTAAAGCTCTTCGTTGAATTCCCTGAGTGCCAAATGAAGGATCAAATCACCTTTTCTAAGTCATCACAAAGATGACGAGGAAGTTTAGCCGTTTACATAGTATAGACAGGAAGAGCTGCAAGAACATATTTGGCAAGTGTGAACCCCGCTAACGATAGCTGCTCTGCATGCCAACCAGAAAGGCGAGCTTGGATTTTGTCAACAATATACTGATAGTTTTTCTTGGAGGTTCTCTCATGTATCAATGGGACCCCAAGGTATTTACCTAGGCAATTTGTGAATTGATAACCCAGGAATCTGCTTAAATCCCGAGCTTTAGTTCTCGGTACATTCGGGGAAAAGTAGCATCTAGTTTTATCCTTGCTAATCTTCTGACCAGAGGAGTCGCAAAAGATATCCAGAATTTCTTGAATAACCAAAGCTTGGTTCCTTGAAGCTTCCGAGAAAAGTACCAGATCATCTGCAAAAAATAGATGCGAAATTTGCGGGCCATTTCTGCTCAATCTAATAGCCTTCTAGCGCCCTTAGGAAACTTAGTGCCCCAACCGTTCCATACATAACACAAAAATGTATGGGGACAGAGGGTCTCCTTGCCTTATGCCTCGAGATGGGGTATACGAATTAGTGAGATCCCCGTTCCAACTAACCTGCATAGACACCGACGAAATACACTTCATGATCAATGAAATCAAGACATCCGGCAAGCCAATATCCATCAACGTATCTCGAATGAACTCCCAATTCAACCGATCATACGCCTTTTCTAGGTCCACTTTAATAGCCATATACCCACGCTGTCCTCTTAGTTTTCTCATTGAGTGAATAACCTCTTGAGCCAGTATAGTATTATCAGTGATTTGTCTTCCCGGAACAAAACTGCACTACATAGGAGTAACGAGGTTATTAAGGTATGGTTTTAAGCGATTAACCACAACCTTAGATAAAACTTTATATAGCAATGACCACAAGCTAATTGGCCTGAAATGAAAAAGAAGGAATGGATTGGAGATCTTTGGCCCCAAAATTATAATTGTCTTATTGATAGCTGATTCCCAGGTTTCTTGAGTGAATAATCGCTGCACATAATCTACTATGGAGGGTCCAATGATATTCCATTACTTTTGGTAGAAGATAGCATGAAATCCATCATAACCAAGGGCTTTATTAGGGGCCATGCTGAACACTGTTGACTGCACTTCCTCATGTTGGACTGGACAACTCAACAGATTTCTCGCATCTAAATTAAGTCGATTAAACCCATCTCGAATAGGAAAAAGCTCAGGGTGGGAACCCTCCTCCGAGTAGAGATGAGCAAAAAAATCCCTAGCCATGTTCTTCAAAACCGATTCATCCTTGATCACATTACTAGCTTCATTTTTCAAAAATTCTATCCTTGAGTGCCTTCGCCTCATCGAGGTGATAGTGTGGTAAAATTTTATGTTTCTGTCGCCGTGAGACAACTAGGAACAGTGAGATTGTTGGTGCCAAAACACTTCTTCTTGACATAGGATCGTCTTTAACTCACTCCGAAGATGAAATTCTAGATCCTCAAGAGACTCCGAGTGCACATTCTCCAATCGCATTTGTATACCCGCTAATCTAGCCAATAGCTGATTCTTCTGTCTGAAAATGTTACCGAACATATATCTATTCCAATCTTGAAGCTTCGCAGCAAACAAGTCCAAAAAGCCACACACATTCATTCGAGGTGGCTGCCAATTCTCACGTACAAACGAATAAAATGTTTCATTAGTCATCCATGCTGCTTGGAATCTAAATGGCCTAGGACAGCTCTGAGCAATCATCGACTTCTCCAACGTGGCAAGAAGAGGGCGATGATCAGATTTTAAGAAAGGTAGATGAGTGAAACCTTTCACTCCAGATATCAGAGCAGAAGACTCTGTCCAATCGTGCCTAAATGTTACCTCTCCTCTATGTAAAGCGCAGCCCATCGAAACCTAGATCCTGCAAGCTACACTTTTGAACACCATCCTTGAAGTGTTTGTTTACCATAGGTTGGTTTCTTGCTCCCCACGCTTGTCCACACTATCTAACTTAGCATTAAAATCACCCCCTATAATCCATGGATTCTCGACCACTCTTGCTATCTTTTTTATATTCTGCCAAAGGAATCGTTGAAGGTGGTATTTCGGGCTCGCATACACAGCAGTAAAATCAAATGAAACCCCATTCCTTACAATATTAACATGAATGAAGTGGCGATGAGCAGCAAGAATACGTACCACCACCTCATTCTTCCAAAGTAACCATATTCCTCCTGAGAAACCCTCTGCTTCCACCCGAAAGGAGTGAGGAAAACCCAGACGCTTCACTAACTGATAAGCTCTTTCACCACTAATCCTTGTTTCGACTAACACCACCATGAAGGGTCTGTGGAGTTGTATGAAATTCCTCAGAATAGGTTTGAAAGTCTTGCGTCCAGCCCTTTGACAATTCCAAATAAAGATAGACATAAAAAAATTAATTAGATTTAAAGGACACACTCTCATACATCCTGAGTAGTTATCTCCATATCCAATGGAACACCTTCCGTGTTGTTACCAGGGGTCTCGGGCACCACCTCCATTTGCTGGTTTTGAGAGTCGTTAACGTTCTGCCAGTTGTCCCTTTCTTGGTGCCCATCAGGGGGTCTAGTAGGCGGTAGTTTATAGCCAATAAGAGAGGAGTCCGAGCTCATGTAGTTAAACCCCTCAATATCTGTAGTGGGGCCAGCGTAGTCCATAGCATCATCTGTAGGTAGTTTAAAAGCTTTGTCCTGCACAAGAACTTCTTCATGTGAACTAAGAACGATAGCTGCATGGTGCTCTAGTTCGCAACGTTGCATGGCACTGTTCCCCAGACTTTGACGTTTATCCCCTGGAGCAAGTTCCGTCCCCTCATTTATTATAGACCCATTCTTCGCGACCTCCTTAGCCTTATTTGGTAAATTCCTGTTGACTGCTTGGTATGATCTTCCTTGGCCCAGACCAGTAGTGGCTTGGCGTGGCTTAGCTGTGAAACGCCCCGTATCCTTTCTAGTAGCTTGCTGTCCGTATTGACTAGTACCACCTTTAGGGATCTGATCATTCATAAACTCAATATTATCAGTATCAGATAAAATCGTGAACCGTGATCCACGGAATCCATTCTAATTCTGCTCCCCTAATGTAGGTACGTTTTAAAAACTTTTCTTAGTAGCTGGACGTCGGAACCGCCTTTGAACTTGAATCCACAGTCCATACTCATGTTTCCCTACCACCGTACATGGGGGAGCTGTTGGTTGATTCCTCGAGCTATCCTTCTCAACGGCAACACCATTATGACTCTGTTTCATTGATGGGCAGTCCAGTGAGCCATGTCCCGCGATACCTCAACAGAAGCAAATTTGTGGGAGTCCCTCATATGCGACCTTGATTTCTTCCCCATCTAAAACAACCCGAGACCGCAGAGGGATACTGATATCAACGTGTATAGCCACTCTAGCGAATTTACCTCATTGAGATTGTTGAGTGGTCTCATCGATTTTAACTGTATGTCCCACAAGGTTGCCCAGAGCACAAATGATCACAGGTTGGTATCGAGACACTGGGAGCTCTGGGAATTTAACCCACACAATTGCTCTCGTGATCTTCCCTTGCGATGGCCGAAACATAGGATGCCATGGTTGAATTGATAGTACATGACCAAAAATTGTCCATGGTCCCTTCGTTAATGCATTCAGGTAGTCATCCTCCACAATGAAGTTGATTAAAAAATAATCATAATCAAGATCAATAATTTTCATAGGTCCCGTAGGCTGCCATAATGACTTCAAGCGGGATTGCAGTAGCTTGAAACCAATCTTCCGTCCTAGTAATTTAATCACCATAGCCCGTTCCCATTGCTTATCAAGACAATTCTTGAAGGTGTTAGATAACTCCAAGGCAGTTCCCAAATCCCCGTTAACTATTGTGATATCTCCCTCCTCGTAATCCATCGGCTCCTCCACAGGCCATAATATCTCCTCCTTCTCCTCCTCAGCCGGTCTACCAGCCACCGCTGCACTATAGGTAGGTTTTGGTAGAGGAGGTGGGGGGTCTTCGTCTCTATCTCGTATACGAACTTTCTTCACCGCATGTCCTTTATGTTGATGGGAGTGTAAATCTCCCCATTCCGCGTTAGAGCATTTCGAGTTATCCATTAGCATACGCAAGTTTGGTGCCATATCTATTCCAGCATAATTAGATATTGCACGATAACTTTGTTAGTAAGGTGATGAACATGCTTATCTTGCCAGAAAAAAGTATTATGCATGTCCAGATTAGGAGATGTATCATGTTGTAAGTGTTGCAACCGAAGTGGGAAATGTCAAGAGTTATCTTGTATCAAGGAGTGGAGTTTGGTACGTAGTGGGAGTACCACGAATGAGTTATTGAATTAATCAACTGTCCTTGACCTGACCAATTGTCATACCAAAATGATATCAGTTTCTCGTCGCCAATCTTACAGGACATCTTTTATGGTACCATATCGCATAACTATAGAATTTGATTAAGAAAGTGTGAGTGCAATGGATTTTTTTGGATTGCTTAAATACTTTTGCCTTTGAGGAAATAGAAGTGTAACCATTTGATAAAAAGGGATGTTTTGTTTGTCAAAATCTACCAGAATCTCTTAAGAATCAATGCTTGATTAGTAGTTTTGATGGAGCATAAGTTGAGGCCACCTTCATCTTTCGGGTAATATAAATTAGTCCATTTAACTTTAGCAGCTCCTGGGGAACCATTCGGATGACTCCGCAAAAAATTATTGAACTCAAGACCATTTGGTCATAAAATTAATTCAAATTTTAGAATTGTTAAAATTCCTTTAGAATAAGTCTTAGTTTGTTTTTAATCTTGCAGATTTTATAGGATAGTTTCCTGATTTTATTCAACTTTATTATGATCAAAATACTGATTTTATTCAACTTTATTATGATCAAAATATTTGATTTTGTTGAAGATTTGCTTTGATTTTCAGTTTATTTGTAAGCCTATATAAAGGCATGATCAGATAGAATAAATGAATGAGTGTTTCATGTTCTTTTATCTTTATTGTATCCCATCTTATATATGTTTCTTTGCATCCCAAAAATTCCAACATGGTATCAAAGCCTTTATGACCAAACGGTCTTGAGTTCAAATCCCACTACCCACCTATTTATCATCAAATTAATTCAGCACAAAGTAAAGTGGGCACAAAGTGTTTTTCAATCAAACGAGTTCTAGCGGTACCTCGACGCAAGGAGAAATTGTCTTGACTGATACTGACCGAAAGGGATTTCCTTCTCTTTCGAGTGAAGATTGGGCAATGCTTATTGCAATGATACAATAATTGGTTGTTAGATACCAGCGCGTCTTAACACATGACCAGAAACGAAGCTCTTCTCATAAATTTGAGTGACATAGCAGTGACTTCAATAGGGTTGGCTAATGGCCAATCGGCAGAAGCTGTCCAAGAGGGAATGGTTAATTTTGGACATGGATTGGTTTTGAATCATGTTTTGTTTGTCCTATTACTTAACTATAATCTTATCTCAGTTGCTCGTTTGATTGAAGCTTCGAGTTGTATAGTCACATTTACTAATAAGCTGTGTGATATAGGACTGTTTGATTGAAGCTTCGAGTTGTATAGTCACATTTACTAATAAGCTGTGTGATATAGGACTGTACTTCAAGGAAGCTAATTGATGCAGGTTAGCAATGAGATGAGCTCTATCTCTTTCAAAAAGCTCCTCCCTTCCTTCGTTCTGTTCTGAAGAGTAATTACGAAAAATTCAGTCACATTTTTATGTTTCAATTAAACATTTTTCTTTTTTGATTATTCTCAAAAGAAAAGATTCTTCCTTTTATCAAACATATGCAGATGCAATTATGATCTTATAATTTTCTTATAGCTTATAATAAGAACAAGAAATCTTTTGCAATCAATCCCTTTACCACCTCATTCTTTGAGTTTAGAAAGATATTTTTCCAAGTTTGAATTTGTTCGTTTGGAATATAGGCTCTTTTACTTCATTTTCTTTTTTATTTATTCATTTATTATTATTATTATTATTATTATTATTATTATTATTATTATTATTATTATTATTATATCCTCTTTTTTTGATTCTCTTTTGTCATTACTTAAAGTCCCGTAGGTTGATTTGATCTTGTAAAATCGAACCCCTTTTTTCATTGAACGAAGGTTACAAAAGAATCGTATTGATTTTTTGATTAAAAAAAGTACTATATGAAATCTTCATTTTTTTTCCTCTTTCACTATCCCTATCCCATAGGTTGAATGTTTGAATCAATAAAGAAACTCTTCTTTTATATTTGTATGAATCAATATTATTAAATTCCAATTCCTTCTCAATATCTCCTAAGGAAAATCTTGAATTGGATCCCAAAATAACAACTTAGTGTGAGCTTATCCATGCGGTTATGCACTCTTCGAATAGAAATCTAATTTTGAAAGATCATGAATTTTGTACTTGGGTGGGTCTTTAAGATCCTTTCAATGACCTATGTTGTGTTAAAGGGATATTTATATGATACACGACAACAACAAAACCAGGAAAAATATATAAAAAAGACTTTTTATTTATTATATTTTCTATTCTATTAGTATTAGTTAGTGATCCTGGTTCGAACAGTCATTTCTTCTGAGATGAACTGTTGGGACTAGTCCTACATTTTGTCTTTTTGGACCGAGGAGAAATGAGTTTAGTGAGAAGAAGATTGTACCATTAGAGAAGCAAAGAGGTCAACCTCATTCAAATATACAACATGGATTCTAACAATGCAATGTATTTGGACTCTCATGGCGATCCGAATGAATCATCCTTTCCATAGAGGTCAATCTTTGCCTGCTAGGCAAGAAGATAACAAGTTACAAATTTTTGTCTTGATATGATAGACATGTTGTTGAACCCGGGTCTCATTTCGAACATAAAATTTTAATAAATAATTTGCATAACAAAATAAAATTGATAAATTCATGGTGGGACTTTTTTTTAAAGCAACCAACTAATAATAAGAATAAATATAATAAACGTATTTGTAAAAGAAAAAAATTTAGGAAATTTCAAAAAAGTCACAGGTGTGAGACTACATTAACAAAAAGCACGGGCGTGAGAGAAAATTCTCATGCCTGTGAGAATCAACCTTCATGCATGGGCGTAAGAGACAATTCTCACGCCCGTGAGAATAATCCTCTCAGCGCGTCGCGATCGCCACTCCGCTGCTTGAACCTGGTTTGTCGCGATCGTGACTTGTCGCGACGTTCACGGATTGTCGCGATCATGACTCTCCTAAAAGTCCACAGTCACGTACCCTTACTTCAAACTACCATAACTTTCAAACCACAAATCTAAAAATTACAAACTTTATGTCGTTAGAAAACTAAGAAAAAGATCTACAACTTTCATGAAGACACTTTTGTCTAATTTTGCCTGGATTAATACAGTTTATTCCATGAAGTTTCAAATCACATTATTATACCCTTTATTCTCTTGTTTCTCTCTACTGTCAATGAATTTTCACAAAACAAAA
>JANQAP020000523.1:422203-438384 GCA_026874005.2 Erythroxylum coriaceum
CGTGCGTCTAATCCTGGCGAGATTGGTGCATAGCTTCGATTGGGAACTTCCTGATGGTATGTTGCCAAGTGAGTTGGATATGAGTGAGGTATTCAGCTTGGTAACACCTAGAGCAACACCTTTACTCGCCATTCCCACTTATCGCCTCGCCATTTGATGCCTTGAACCTCGAAATGCAAATCATTGTAGTGCAATCCGCAATTTGAAACTTTTCATAAGGTAATTCCATTTCATGTTCCATTAGAGGACGACCTTGGCAATGGCACCGTATCTCTCTTTCGAATGAAGTTTGATTTGTGTTGAACATATCCAACGTTTACCCAAAACTGTTCTTATAGACATTATCTGATACAAGTTATGTATAATTGGTCATCCAATAATTTTCTGTCTAACTATAACTCAAGTTCTTGGCTATATTCATTTAAGAAATTACATAAAATTGGAATTGGTTCGTTTTTGTTATAGTTTTTTTTTAAAAATTAAAAGTAATAAATTACTAAAGCTGGAAAATTATATACAATCCTTTACAAGGAAAAGACCAAATTCACTCCTGCAACAACTGTCTTACTGAAACCATACAACCGAAAGCACATTCAAACCGTCTACAGTGACCACAACAATCTAATTTCCAGCCTAATGCCTTCTTGTTTCCCATTTACTATTATTAGCTCCCTAATCAAGTTTACTATTGTAGTAGCAAGCTCATACTTTTGTTGCTCCACTTCTTGATAAATGCGTCGATTCCTCTCTCTCCATATGTGATAGATCGCCATCTGAAATGATGTCTTGATAATAACATTATCGCGCTGCCCAGGGCTGGAGAACCTTATCATATCATTCAACACCTCATTCCACACAAAAGAGTAACTTGGGATCCCCAACATATGTAATATTCTACTCCTCACCACTTTAGTATATTCACATTCAAAAAACAAGTGATTCCTACTCTCATTAACGTGTTTACACAAAACACAAAGGGGGTCATAACTACCAAACCGTCTGTCCTTAGTCTTCAACCTATTTTTAATAGTCAACCACAAGCAAAAAGCAGCCTTAGGACTTAATACCTACTTCTATACCAATTTAGCCCATAGGATATCATCAGGAAGAACTCTCACTTTGCCATGTGTAGTTTGTTCGGAAATTCACCTCCACAATGTGCTACCCATATCATTTTATCCATTTGTGAACCAAGTTGCACTCCATTTACATAGCTGTTAATTAACTGATGAACTGGCAGCTGTTTATCCTTGCCCTCTCCCTATAGAGCCATGCCACCTTAGCTTCCTTAGGAATTCTATTTCTTAAACCTTGTAGATCATTCCGCAACCATAATGGGCTGAAATTATTCCAATTATCAAACCAAAAACAAGTATCCTCACCATTCCTAACCTTGCATTTAATAAAAGGATATATCAAGTCTCGAAGATTTAATAAGCTCTTAAATATCCAAGAATGATCATACTTCAACTGAAGTTGCCAAAAACTTTGCCCATTAAGGTGATATATTTGGACCCACTTGACCCACATTGCTTCTTTATCAACAAATAATCTCCATATTCTCTTTATCAACAAGACCTTTTGCATTTGTGTTTTAGGAATAATACCCAAGCCCCCATGTGTTTTTGGCACTACAATTTCACTCCATTTGACCTTTGCTCCCTTGCAACTATCATGCTTACCATTCCATAAGAATGATTTAAGTATCCTTTCCATATCCTTGATTACCCTCTTTGGAATTACTACATGAGCAGCCCAATGAACATGCATACTATTTAATATCGAAATAATAAGAGTAACTCTAGCAGCATGTGATAAGAAACGATTTTGCCAAGCATTAATATGACTTTTCAATTTTTCTAACAAATTCAAGAAATCAGAATATTTAGGTTTACCCAAAGTGATCAGAACTCCTAGATACTTAAACAGTGTTTCTTGAATAGACAACCCCACCAAAGTAGGAATCCACTCCGGGTTTCGTACATCTGAAGACACAAAGATTCCGCTCTTCTGTATATTTACCTTCATCCCAGACCACCTAGAAAAGGTGTGCATTAAATTTATCATCATCAAAATCACATGTGGTTCGGCCTTACATAGGAGGATTACATCATCTGCATACAGTAGATGTGATAACTTCATTTCACTACATTTATAATGATACTGAAATAGCCATTACAATCCACCATTCGAGTTAATAGCCTGGAAAGTTCCTCCATTGCCAGAGTAAATAGGTAAGGGGAAAGAGAGTCCCCTTGCCTAATCCCTTTGGTGATGAGAAATGGTTTAGTAGGAATCCCATTTATTAAAACACTCATGGATGTAGTTTGAATGCATTGAAGTATTTAATGACAATATTGCGGAGGTATACCAATCCCTTCCAAACAATCTTTCAGATATCCCCAACCTAACGTATCATAAGCTTTATATAGATCAATCTTTACTGCACAACTATTAATCTTCTTTCCAATATGATATCCTCCCAATAACTCTTGTAACATCAATATACTATCACCAATACTACGTGAAGGAAGAAAAGTCCTTTGAGCTTTGTTTACCACTTCAGCCAGCACTATTTTCAATCTGTCAGCCAAAAGAGACGCTATTATTTTATACACCGTAGTGCAACATGAAATAGGACGATAATTCGAAGTTGTTTCTGGTCTCTCCTTCTTAGGAACCAGACAAAAATAAGTATGATTGATCTCTTTCAGAATCTTACCAGTCGAAAAGAACTCTATCACCGCTTCCGTTAAAAGCTGGCTTATGATATTCCAAGTCTTCTAAAAAAATACAGTAGAATACCCATCAGAACCGGGAGCTTTCGAACTACCTAACTGAAAAAAGCCTCCTTAACTTGCTGGGCTAAAAAAGGAGCATTCAACATCTCAAATCTTTCATGGCTTGAACGATACTCCAAAACATCTTTAACCCCAAAACCACCCCTGTCACTTTCGGAATTGCTCATGAGTTTGAAAAAGAACTCCTTAATATGTTCAGCGATTTCCTGTTGACCAGGAAGCCTATTACCCCCTTATCCTTCAATTCCGTAATGATATTGGTATTCCGCCGAGCTAGAATAAACGCTTGGAAAAACTTGGTATTAATATCTCCCTCCTTAAGCCATATTTGTCTCGCCTTTTTTTTAATGATCGAGTTATGCAAATTCAAAGCCTCCTAGTATGCCTTCATCCAATCTGCCTCAAGCACCCATAAATGGTCATTAAGAGGATCCCTATAACACTCCTTCTGAATAACAGCCAACTTGGAACCCATTTCCTGTAGATTCTGAGTCCTGTGCTTGCTAAAATCTTTGATAGCTCTTTTGGCAAATTTCAGTTTCTGCATCAGTTGAAAGGCCTTATACCCTACTACCTCAGTCCTACAAACTTGAGATATAACATTCATAAATCCCTCTATCTATAATAAGCCATTAAAAAACCTGAATGGAGCCCCCATCTGATAACCATCACACATATGTTGTATTAGTATGGACACATGGTCCGAGAATTCTGGTTCTCCAAACTTAGCTGACGTAAGCGGACAACATCGGAGCCAACTTTGATTCACCAACGCTCGATCAAGTTTTTTCCGGATAAACATATTACCTTTTTGCTTATTTTCCCACGTGAACCGTTTACTTCTACCTCTAAGATCCACTAAATCAGTGCTTCTAAATAACTGATTAAGTTTAGCTCCTACACCACCATGAAACTGTACACCCCTTTTACTTCAGTAGCATTACGACAATAATTGAAATCTCCTATCACTGACCACGGCCCTTGCATCCCCGCATGTATATCCAAAAGCTCCTCCCACAATTTAGCACGTTGAAAAGCAAAATTTGAAGCATATATTAAGGTAACTACAAATTGAAACTTCCCTATCAACCAACATTGCAGATGCATGAATTGATCCCCCATCTTGAGCACTCAAACTTCCACAAAGTCAGAGTTATACCAAGAAAACTCCATTTTGTCCCCGAAAAATCCAAACCCTTCTGAACAACATTGGCTTTTATTTTAGTTTCAAGGAGTCCTACCAAAATTGGTTTTTTATCCGCAACTATTTTCTACACCATCATCTTTTTAAAGACACTAATAACGACATGTATCTAAAAAAGACACTCAGGGGACATGAACCCTTTGTGCTTTTTTTTTCTTTCCTTTTTTCTTGCCTACACTTTTTTTAGCAAATCCAACAGAAACCTGACTTGAATCTCCCACTTCATTATCTGAAACTACTTCTTTCCCAGCATTTGAACTCATTTCAGGTTTCGCAACATTCACCCCCTCCATACTATTATGATCTCCAAGGAATACCTTTACATTCCTACTAGATTGTTGCACCACATCAGCTACTGCCAATACACCATTCTCCAGACTACGAATATAAGAAGACTCCCCAATATGACAATTCTCATTGTAAGTTGGCATCACGTCTCAACTCATAACCGCCCTTTACTTAATAATATCTACTTCATTTCCAACCTCCATTGATATCTCCAGTGACTGCCCTTTCTCCATTACTGCCCCTTCACTTTCTTTATCCCCTTGATCCTGACCATTTGAAATTACTTTCAATGTCTCTACAATATGTACATTTCCCCCATTTTCCTCCAAGCGCATACCCTATTCTGTAAGCCTTTCCTTATCCTCGTTCCTGTTCATGTTTTGCACTAAATCCTTATGCCAACCAGACTTTAGTAATCTACTAGTAGCTAACCAATTCTTACTCACATTTACCGACTTCTAAGGATAAGATATGGAAATAACGTCTCTTACCATCTCGCCACCTTCTCCCAGTCAAAGGATAGGCAAAGTTTCAAGTAGTGCTGCATCTTTCAGAACTTCAATACAAATCTTAGCATAAACTATTCGGTCCATAGCTGCCGTCTAAGAATCTATACAGATAGGCTTACCCAGAACACTAGCCAGATGGCTCAAACCCTCCACCGTCCAATACGCCATTGGAAGACTATGAAATTGTACCCATAATGGAATCACATCAATCGTGCCCCTATCCAAACTCATCCCTGGTTTCCACTTTCAAAGAAACAAAGGTTGATCACCTATATGCCATGGTCCTTATTTGATTATCTCACAAAGATTCAAAGTCTCAGAGAACTTGAATAGAATCGACCCATCCTCCATTAGCATTACTTTTTCGAGGCCCTTCTTGCACCATCTAGTCATTGCGCATGCATTAACCTTTGGGAAAGCCATACGTTTGGACCAGAAAAAACCCACCAGCATGTTGGACCAAACTCTAGCTCCAGCTTGTAACAACTCCATCGGAGGAGAGAAAATGCCATCTTGTAGCACATTTGGATAGTACTTAAGCTTACCTTTATTATGTTGAACTCCAATCCTATGTCGTCAAGCTCCACTAGCCTCTAACTTGTGCTGATTTGCATCGTCAGCACTCTTTGACGTTCTTACTTGTTTCCCATATCCTGGAGACTCACCGAGGAGCTTCCCTTATTGTCCCCCTTAATCCCTCTGGAAATGGCTATCAACACTAGCTGAAAGAAACCTTTCGTCAGGTTTGGGAAGGGTAGCAAGAAAGGGCATATAGGTAAAAGAACCAAAAAAGCAGGAAAAAAAAGGAAGAGATAAGGCAGAGAGTTTTAAAGGAAGAGATTCGGTAATGAGTTGTGGAATAGGAGTGCATTGTAGATTTCAAAAAATTTAAGACATGTTAAAGTTATATTACTTATCGACTTTCATTTTTAGAAAAAATACAAGCATAATTTTTTTTTACTGAACTACCTTTAAGTTCGTTTAGAAGAGTGCTTCAAAAACATTGTAAATATAAAAAGGGTTAATTACTAAAAAAATCCCAAACTTTTGTCAATTTTTTAATTATAATTTAAACTTTAAAAAGTAGCAATAAAATGTCCAAAGTTTTAGTTTTTTCATTTCTAGCTCAGACTTTAAAAAGTAGCAATAAAATGCTCATACTTTCAATTTTTTTCAATTATAGTCCAAAGTTATCCGTTGTTCTCCTGATGTCCTCATTTCTTTGTTTTCTGTTTGTTCTTCTGATGCCCCAAACTACTCTCACATTATAGCGTACTACACTAGTAAGCCCTTCGTTTTTAGTTCGTTCTCTTGATGCTCTTAATGTGAGGGCATCGAGGCTGCGTAATCTGATTTAGGCCATTTTTTAAAAACAACGTCATTTCATTAATCTTCATTTGTTGTGTTAATTTTGGTTGACGTGTACTATTAATAGTTAAGGTTTCTGAAATACATGGCAAGGCACGTCAGTAAACTTAACAGAAATACTAAAGTTAAGCTAGAATTGAAAAAAATTGAAAGTTTAAACATTTTATTGCTACTTTTTAAAGTTCGGGCTATAATTGAAAAAATTAAAAATTTAGGCATTTTGTTGTTAATTTTTAAAGTTTAGGCTATAATTGAAAAATTGACGAAAGTTTGGGTTTTTTTGGGTAATTAACCCATATAAAAAATAACCTTTTTCAAATAATTTCTAGTGAGTTATAAGCTAAATCTTTAGAGAAAATATTATATAATAACGAATTTGCTTTAATTATCATATTAATTAAGATGTTTTTCAAGAATCCTTAGTTTTTTTGATAAAAATGTGTAAACTCTAAGAAAAATCTATTTTCACGAAAAGAAAGAGATAGATGAGAATTATTTATATTTCCTGTTCCAAGGTCCGCATAGTAACTAATCCAACTTTCTTTTACAAACCTAATCATTAACCTAAAATGTAGTGTTTTGTCTTGGGTAAGATTGGATTTATTGCACATATCACTTAATGATAAGGTTCAATTTCTTAAATCTCACCATTGGCTTAAGGTTTATGACTTCCTAAATTTTCACAAATAGAAGAAAATAATTGAATGTACATAATTCTCTATCTATTTAGAACGTATCTTGATGTACACACTACAACAATTATGGGAATTTGTGATGTTTTCTTTTGCGAAGAAAATAAAATCGTCACAAAAAAGAAACATATTATGACGATTCAAAGAATTTGTCATTAAAACAAACCATTTAGCGACAAAAACAAAAAGCGTTGCAAATTGAAAAACCTTTAGCGATTCATAGAAGAAATCGTCGCAAAATGATGCACAATGGGTGACGGTGGTTTATATTCATCGTTAAATATGCTTATGGAGATGCTTTTTAAAAACGTCATCATAACTTATTAAACATTTGACGACGAATCTTGGAAATCGCCACCAAAGGTCTATATTTGGTGACGAAATTTTGAAGTATGAGGAAAAGGTCAATATTTGGTGACGAACTATTCATTTAGTCGCAAAAGGTTAAACATTCAGCAACGAGTTTTTCTAATCGTCACTAAATGTCAAGCATTCAGCAACGAGTTTTGGAAATTGTCACTAAATGATACACATTCAGTGACGATTTCTATAAATCGTCGCTAAATGTATACATTTAGTAACGATGGAAATCGTCACTAAATGTATGACACATTTAGCGATGATTTACATAAATCGTCAATAAATGTATGACATTTTTCAAAATTATTAAGCTAACATTTTTATAATCTATCATAGTTAAAATATGTTTTAATGGAGATTTGTTTTGAATGTTTACAACGTATTATTAAAAAAAACTCAAAACATAATTTCAAGTTTTAAACAATAGTATTAATTAATCATTAGCATTTACTAACATTGCAAAAATTAGTTATAAAAATTTTAAATAATTTTATCAATATAATAATATGATATATGAAGTAGTACGAAGTTTGAATTAGAAGTTACCCAATTCATACAGTCATAGAACCAGAACAATAACAATCCACATTCAATAATACGTAACTTGACCCCTAAGTAGTAGATATGTTGTTTGACAAATTATTACAGATATAACAATAAATCAACTTTAAAGTTGAGTTTATTTGATTGACTCACTAAATGACAATGATATAATTATTTATTTAGATTCCAAGTAACATGAGAGTCGGTAAAGGTAAACGGGTCCCTGATGTCTGGATTCCCGAGAAGGGTCCTTGTACTTTCGAATGCACCAATTGGAGCAACAACAGTTGTTCCCTCAAGTGTAGGATTTTCACACCCTCTTGCAACAACTTTTTCGCTATAGCTAAACTTGTAGAGGATGCAGTGAATAAATCGCTAGATTTAGTACCTAAAATACAATCAGTATAGAAGTTAAATATAGTCATATTAGTAAATCGTTAAATGAACTGAAATTGGAGTGAGATGCATACGTGCATGAGTAGACGAAGTATTTGGAATTGACGAATTTTCCAAAACAACTGATTTTCCTAATCCTTTATTGACTGTTGTGACATTGCTCCCGCCTTCATGGCCATACATGTCATTTTCGAGACTCAAGGAAGCTTAAAACAACATGCAGTATAAACCATCAAATGTGAATATATATAATAGCTTCATAAAAGGAAATGAGATGTACATAATAAGAAAAGTGACGTTGTTTGGATGATAGTAAACACCTTGAAGCAGAAGATCGTCTATGGAAGGCAAACGATGATTAGTGTATGAAGTGGAGATTTTTCTACATTGTTGATTTTTTTAGTAGGGATAATTTTGCCACATTCCTCCTAATGGAATGAATTAGGACCATCCAGAACTAGTCTCCATGTCGACATTCCTTGATTAATAATGTTAAGAGGTATATTATGCAAATTTTGATTTAGAATAAAATGATGACAATTGAAACTAGTCCAGTTTAGTACTTATACATTTCCAATGTGCCCAATGATATGAAAATTACTCTAAATAAAATTTCAAAAATTTATTGTGTATTGCGTATCATATGCAAAATTTAGAATTTAAAGTAGAATAGACATGACTATGTTCTTGATGTACAGAATAATCACAATAGAACAAAAAATAATCACAATAACTCACAATAGAACAAAAGAATAATACCGATGAATGTTGAAAATTTGTTCTTTGACGGTGATGAGCAGAACACAAAACCCAAAAAATTATCTACGAGAGGATTTTGGATTTGAGAAAACGACTTAAATGAGAATTGAGTAGGCTTTTATGTTTTTGTCTATGAAAACCTAATACAAAACAACGTCGTTTCTTTAATTTAGGTAAATGATATCGTTTATTGTTTGCTATAGTTGTTTGGAAGTAGTATTAATTAATTTGCTACGATTTATTGTATTTAGTCGACAATCGTCAGATTTAGCGACTAATACATGGTTTGTAGCTAAAACCCGCCGGTTCATAAATAAATTTTAATAAATTTATTTTCCTATTCTAAATAAAACATAATTTGAATTAGAAATTAAATTATTCATTTGGACACTATTTAGAAATTAATTTGTTGACCGTTCAAATAATTAAAATTGACTTACAATTTTAAGAAAATTATACATTTTCATTATTATAATTTCAAAAAAGTATGTGAAAATTGACCATTTTACTTTTTTTAATATAGAAAATAAATAACAATAATTTTACAAGACATTGTAATATAATTATAAAACTATTTCTAACAAATTATATTTAAAGATTACTCATTCCCAAAAAATAAGTAAATGAAGAACAATTATATATATAAGTGAGAAGATTAGTTTTTCATATTGTTATTGGTAATAGGAAAAACATATATATGTTATTTAATTAAGAAAATTAAGAATGTAAGGAAAATTGTTCGGTTTTTGTGTCGTTTAACACAATTGGTAGCAAAATTTCTGCATTAGGCGACAAAATTTATGACCAACAGGAAATGATAAGGTTTAGTTATGGCAACGATTTATCAGTTTGGTAGCAAAATGTTGTACATTTTGTGACGCTATCTAGTTTTCGTAGCAAAATATAACATTTTGCAATGAAATATAGGGTCGTCGTGAAATGTACACCAAGATCAGAATAATATAACTACGTTGTTTTTCACATTTTTCCAAATGTGTTGGCGACGTTTATCAAATAAGGTTGGTAAATGTGGGCAATGCATGACGAATTGGGCTTTCGTCGCAATATGTTGCAAAGGTAAAAATATTTTAAGTGGGATGTAGTCGTTTCTTTCAGCACAAACGACATCATCCCAGCTAAGCAAAAATTTAACCCGACGCTTCTTCCCCCAGCCTGCCTATGAACTTTCTTCCTCCTCTCTCGTTCATTTTCTGCTATTTTTGTCCGTGAATCACGTAAAACTTTCTCTTTTTATCTTCGGTTGTCATCTAGTGTCTCCGTGGACTTGAACTGAACCTGGTAAATATGTCTTCGATTTTTTGTGGGTTTGTGTTTCATGTTGTGTTTGTTCGTAGCAAAAGTAGGATAAGTTGTGGGTTTTTTTTAATGGATTGACATGTACAATTGTTGGGTGGGTGTTTGAATGTGTCCATTATGGTAAAGAAAAGGAATAGACACAATGAATGGTTGAAGTTTCGTGGGCATTATGTCATGGTTAGAAGGTGTTTGATGAAAGTCCTGTGGGGGATTTTAATTGTTCTATTTTGATCTAACTTGTTTTATACGATTTCAAATGGTGTTGAAAGACCAGTAGCTGCTACTTCCCATCTCCAACCTTCTTCTATCTTTGTATATGTACACAATTCTTTTTTATTCTCTATCTCTATAATAAATTGAGTTGTGTGTTGTTGGCAGTGTTATACGGGTAAGAAGAAAATTTTGAAGAAGTTTCTGTAATCACTTTCTTTCTACAGGTATGATTTCGGTGCTTCCTTCTCCTGTCTATGTTTTTTGTTTTTTAATTTGTTCTCAACATGTAGAGGAATGTTTATGGTGTGAGGAGTTTGCAATGTATACAAGTTTTGGACATTTTTTTGCTCCACTGTGAATCATACGGGTCACTACGCATATTGAGAGATACCGAAGTCCATATTGATTAAGTGTAGTAGCTTGGATTGGGAGTTTTTGCCATAGATTAATTTCGAGTGTATTTTTTACAAGTGTTTGGAAATTTGGAAGAATTTGGAAATTGGCATTAAATGCATGCATGACTAATTTAATAAGTGTATTTAATGTTTTTATTAGCATTGATGCATGAATTAATGAGTTAGATATGTGAATCTAATAACTAAAGTTGTAGCTGGCTTATAAGGAAAAATCTTGATAGGAGACCTATGAATGATCATTGCTTTTCTAATTTTGCAAAAAACAAGGTCATCTTCAACAATTATAGGTCTTATGGTCACTCATTAATTAAAATTCTTTATATTGTAAAGAAATAGATAAGAAAGGCTCCATTTTGATTTAACAATTTTTTAATAGGAATAGAGGACTATAAGTAGGTAGTGAATAATGGTTTGTCTTCTTTTTTCTAAAGTTCCTAGGTTTATTTTTGTTTAAAGAAAGTTCAGAGCATTTAAGAAAAGCTAAAGAAAATGAAGAAAGCCTATAAAGAAAACCTTAGAAAGCTTCATTGATAAGTTTAAAATCCTATATAGATAAAAACATTATTTTTTGTTATATACGTTCTACTTTCATTTTCATTTCCACTAATCCTTTGCTTTGCCTTTATTTTGACAAGGATACTACACGTTTAAGTTGACAATATGGGTTGATAAAGATAAAGTTTAGAAACTTACATTACCTTCAAATTTAAGATCGAGTTTAGAAACTTTAATATTTAGAGTTAAGCTAATCCCTTTGTTCTTTCTATCTTTGTAAATTTGTATCAAAGTGTCTTATTCTATTCTAACAACATAAACAACTCAAGTTAACTGTATACAACTATACATCTTCAAGTATGAGAATTATTATATATCGGTTGTCGTTTCATTTTAGTTATGTTAATTTACCATGACTACAAGTATATTTTTAATATTTCACAAAATGTTAATTTTATTTTCAATTACAATTATACGTTATGTTCATAATTCGCTTTACACAGGTTCATTATAATGGGCCCTGGTAGAAAAAAGGGAAAGAGGGTAGTAACGACAGATGAAATTTATCCCATAAAATAACCAGGAGAAAGTCAGCAACAACCTTTACCAACATTGTCTGGTAGTCATGAGGGGTCTTCAGGTCTGTTATTAATAACCAAACATATGTACATTTATGCTAAAATTGTTCATTACATGTTTAGTGTGTTTTTCTCATTTGTTTTTTTTTTAGGTTCCAATAATGGCATTAGAAAACGAGGTAAAGGTAAGACAAAAGGTGCTGAGCTGCAACAGATGAATGTTGCAATGAATACCAAGTTGTCAGTAACGATTGACCCCACACAATAGCACCCAGTGGATAAGATCCAAGTTGTAAAATTGGCCAGTGAGTTGGGTGTTGTTGTCAGGAATGAGTTGCCTTGCTTTCAGCATGTAAGGCAGTTGAAGGAAGACAACTTGCTCCAAAATGCTTTGGACAAAGTTTCGGTAATATTTCAATTCATTTCATTATATGTATTGCGATTTTACTTAACAAAATAATAACTTAACTTCTGCGTGTTTTTCATAGATGAAACTTAATATTGTTGATATCGACACACCTGAGGTTTCAAGCAGTGTTAGTTCACTATTGAAACAAAGGGTTAAGGATCATCGATATCGACTTCATAAATATTACTAGTCATTCTCTTCCGATGAAGGGGCAAGGAGACATGTTCTAGAACTAGTGACTGAAGAAAATTGGGATGAAATGTGTGATTATTGGGCTTCAGCGAATGTTCAGGTTTGTTTTTTTTCTCTTCATATTTCCTTCTAGTAATTATGTTTATACATCTCATAACTACTTCTCTTAATTAAGGAAAAGTGTGAGAAAGCCAAGGCTAACAGAGAAAAAATGAAGACTCCTCATAACACCAGCTCCAGATCATTTGTCGTCGTCCGACAAAAATTTGTAAGTGTAACGTTTTCAATTTATTATTCTATTTTTAATACAATAAATTCTAATTGGTTATAATTTTTTAAAATTCATATTATAAATCCAAACACAACTCCAAGGGCAATAGTGTGATATGATCACACTGTACAAGCACACACAGTACAAGGAAGGGCAAGGCTAAACATCTGAAGAGGCGCAAAGTAATTATGTAAGTACAAATAAATTAATATTACTATTTATTTTTCTATGTAATAATAAGTAATAATTTTTTAGATAACTCGATTTTCTACTTTAAATTGTAGGACATGATGTAGGATTTGTTGCAGACGTCATTGGTTGAGGGGAATCAGCCCAATGTTAATAACATTTGCAATAATGTTCTTGTTACACGATCGGACTATATCAAAAGTCTTAGGTATGGCCCTAGGCCTGTTGGTACCTCTTCGTTACGACTAGCATATGTCACGGTGCTTCAAGAGGAGAATCAGGCACTGAAGACTAAATTATAATGTACAAAAGACAAGTTAAATCGTAATGTGAAAGAAGTTAACAAGCTTAAAAAGATGGTAAAACAATTACTAGGCTTAGCATATGTCAGTAGCAGTGATGACGATGATGAATCTTAGTTTATGTATGACTTGTAATTATTTTTTTATAAAATACATTCCATTTTTAATGTTTGTTTTATTTCAATTTATTATTTTTTAAAAATATGTCGTTAACAGTAATTATAAAAAAATTATTTTAATATTTCAAACTGTCTTAAAAATTGTAATAAATTAAAATAAATTAATTTTTAACCATTCTAATAACATTTAAATTCAAAATTAAGTTTTGTCATTAAATAATATTAGCTACTAAAACAAATTAGTCACAAAAGTCATTAACTACAACCACATATTAGTAGCTACAAGTATGTTGCTACAAAAACAAAATCGTCAAAAAAACTATTAGTTACCAAAATTAAAATCATCACAAAATATTTTTACCTACGTTTGCAAAAATATCTCTAAAAACATTTCCCTACAACAGATAATTAATAGCTAAAACTATTCTGCTACTAAAATAAAATCATCACTAAAAATAATTACCTATAAATATAGTTTAGTAGGAAAAAACTTTTAGTTACGAAACAGAAACATCGCACAAAACTATATACGACGCTTATTATTCTCGTCGATTATACTTTTTACCAACGAATTATTTGTGTCGAAAAAATGTTCTGGTGACGACTTTGGAAAAATATCGCGGATGTTGTTTTGCTACTAGGATTTAGTGACGATATTTTTTCGTCGCCAATACTAACTTGTGGCAATTGGTTATTGTTTAACGATGTTTATTTTCATCGCTAAATGTTCTATTTGTTGTAGTGACAGTTTCTTGAATCTAAGGCCTTGTTGAGTAAATGATTTATCAACCATTTTTTGGCGGATTGAAATATTTTAGTTGTTTGACCATGTCAAATCGCTGATAATTATATTTAGTAATTAGCAGATTGAGTTAGCGAATTGAACCTAATCTGCTGATTTTGAAAATTCTCCTATGGGATCATTTTTTTTCAACGGCTAAGAAATTAAGGGACTAAAAGACTATTATATCCAAAAGTTATTACAAGTTACTCAAAGGGATAGAAATAAAGGTAAATGGAGATAGAGATAGTAAGTTTATTATTTAAATTTATTAATTTTGATTTTAATTTTTGAAGTTGAATTAATATCAATTTTGAGTCAGAATATACAAAGAGTTATCAGCTTATTATATACATCTTCCTTTAACTTTGAAAGTAAACATAAAGATAGTTGAAAGGATCAAGTAAATTGTACAAACAAAGAATTAAGGAATGTCCAATAGGATACCTTTGCTTTAAATGATGGCGTTGACTTCTCTTGCTTTATCTAAATTCTTATGAGAATATTCAAAGAAATATTAAGATACAATACTCATGTCCATATAATTTTTTAAGTCATGCCCTTGTAAGTCATTTTACACATAAAAAGTTAATATTAAACATTTACTTTTACTAAACATCTTTAAATAAATAACTGAAGTTATCTATTAGTCAAATCAGCTATATCAATCCGTTGTTAGCTAATAGAATCAGCTAACAACTAATGTAATCCACTGATTACTAAACATGGCCTAAGTCTATGAAATTACGATCAAACTTTCTTATGTTCTACTCTTTCACTACACATTTTGATCCCTAAAAAATATATAAGATCAAGCCTATACAGTACAACCAAAATTTTTGAAATACATGTTAAGAAATAAATCATTCAAATGCAAGAATAAACAAACCAAAAGTTAACTCAGTAATGTTAATTATTACAGAACTCCTACACTTGTTTAGGGCAGGCATTAACTAATTTGCTGTAATTAACAGACTTGTATCTACTCTAATATGGCCTTTGTTCACTTGTTATAGACAACAAAATGACAAAAACAAGCAGAATCATGAGCATAAAAGAGTACTTATAAAGATTCCATTCTTATTGAATATTAGAAGAGGAGGGAGATTTTGGACTGTAGTTAAGCTATGATGAAGATATTAAGGGTAAAAACAGGGATCTTGTAACATCCCATATGAGAGGTGTGAAGCATCTTATTTGAAAGGAGATTAAAGGTGAAAGTTTGTATATATTTATAAAAAAGAAATTAATCAACTTTTTGATGACCATGTTTGTGTCTAATTTTCTTAAATTAAAATTGAAACTGCTATCGGACTAAACTAATTGGACCAGATATAACAATTTATCATCGTTTTGTCTTCTCCAAAGTAGTAGACTTTTTTTCTCAAGACACATGATCTTGTGTTTGTGACCATCATTGTTTGATGTTTTCTCCCACACAAATCTATTTCTATTATATATATACCTTATTTTTTGGAAAAACAAATTTTAGTCATCAGAATTTCTTAGAAAATGAAAATTTTCTTAGTATTTCTCACTTTATATAATAGTATTTTCAGTATAGAAAATAAAGAACTATAAATGAAATATATTTTAAAATTGACATCTTTACTATGTCAAATTAATTATTCTAAATTTATAATCCTTTAAAATTAAATCATTTATTAAAATAACAACGCGACGGCATTTTCTGTTGATATATATAATGATCTGCCACCTGCACTCCAAAATGTTATTTCTAATCTAGAAAGTAAAGATGCTCGTCTTCGTTGGGATTAGATAGGAATGTTTAATGCTCTTGTTCATTATTTATACCCTTTGTGCAGGATAATGGCTGTGTCCTTAATAGGACTTGCTTGTTGAGTTGAATTGTTTTGTGCAGCCTGAAGTGTTGAAATTGGTGGAGCTAGCAATGACAGTGAAAGTTAGAAAGAAGAGGAAGCTGAAAGGAAAACTGAAGGAATTCAAGAGCAAATGGA
>JANQAP020000523.1:570689-581713 GCA_026874005.2 Erythroxylum coriaceum
ATTGTTGTCTTGCAACAAATCGAGAGAGTGAGTGAGATGAGATTTATGTAGGATTGTACAATGAGATTTGGTGACCTATGGACTAGCAATCATTATGTCATTTGAATAGTTAAAAGAGAGATCTCGATTAGTCAATTGATCACCCATAGTATAGTTTAATAACTAGTTGAATCGATAGAGTCATTGGGTAGGTTGAGAGATCGTTCAATCGATTCCTGTTAATTCAATTAAGGTAAAATAGTTACACCTTAAGAGAGGGTAATTAGTACATTCGAAAATCTAGGGTGAGACACAATTCAATCAATAAGATAGGAGGGAGACAAAATAAGGAAAAAAGTAATCTCTAACATTTAGATTCTTGAATTTAGATTTTCTGCAATTATGGTATTGTCCATTGTTTACATTAGTCTTTTAATTTTAATTCAATCGTTCAGATTATTTGCATTTCACAATTTAGTTTCTTAAACAAAGTTGTGTCTAAATTAAGCGATGTCTAGGCATCAATCCCTATGGGATTGATATCCGCTTTTTTTATTACAAGTCACAACCCGTTCACTTACAGTTTTTAAGCGTAAAGCAAGTAAATAAGTTTTACCATCAACACTAGTCTCATTTTCTTTTGATAATGTGTGACCTTTATGACATGTACATCCTGATTTTGAGTTGAATTTCTATTCAAGACCACATTTTATCACATGCATTAACATGGATATGATTAGGCATTCTTTGTTTTTCATGAACTACATTAGCCAAATAACCTACCCATTTTATGATTTTCCTTTTTTATAAGCCCACTTTGAGCCTTATTAGCCTTTCTTTTTGTATCAACCACATTACATGCTTTATACTTAATCAAATGTCCTACCCAAGCCATAAAGCTAGTGGAACATTTGTGATTGTGAGTTTGTAGATGTACAAATTCTAAGTGTGGGGTTGTACATATCTGAAGGTTGGTTAATGTTGGGATGTTTTGTTATGTCTTATCATTGAAATTCCTATGTTAATGTAGTTTCTTTTAATGTAAAAAAAAAGGGAAAAGAAAGAAAGAAAAGAGAAAAGAGAAAAGAACAAGAAAAGAAAAGAAAATGAAAATGAAAAAAGATTACAGAAAAAGAAAAAGAATAAAAAATGTTTAAATAAATTTATCAAGGAAGAATTGCATATGAGTTTGCAAAGTTATTCATAATTAATGCATCTTCCTAGAGTTGTAATGAATGTGTTATTTGAGTATGTTGAATATGAGGTAGATGTTGGCTTGGAATATTCACTTTTGTGGTTTCAATGTATTGTTGGCATAAATTGTATGAGGATTCCTTCAGATTGGTATATGCTTCATATGGTTGGTGTGTGAGAGTTGAATTAGGTTGTGAAATATAAATGTTGCTTTCGTCATAGCTGACAATACCCAGTTTTTGATGAGTGTTGTTTTGTTTTACTAGCTTAATGGCTTTTATGCTACTTAATCCAAATACATCTCACCTTACATTTTCCATATTAGAACCTTGAAAAGTCCATTGATCCATGATTTTGCATGTGAACATTAGTGGTGCAAAAATGAAATGATATGCAAAGTTGTGGATTGTCATGATCATGAACGGTGTTGAGTGTACCCGTGGATGTATTTTAGTTAAACACATTTTCCAAGTCTACCATTAGATTGCTCGGTTTCCGAAGATGATGCTTGTTGTTTGATCATGAGTAGAAGCATTGAATGTTGAATTATTGCTATAATTTTTTAAAGTCATTCATCTTTGGTTATGATTATATAGTCTTGGAAAATATGGGAAATGAGTCAATATTTTTGGGTTTTTAAGCTTAATTTTAATGTTTTGCTTGAGGATGGTCAAAAGCTATGTGTGGGGGTATTTGATATGAATGGATTTTGCTATATTTTTATATGCTATTTCATTTGAATTCATTATGATATGAATGGATTTTGCTATATTTTTATATGTTATTTCATTTGAATTCATTCCTATTTTTTGTGTTTAATTGCTCATTTTGTTTCCTATTGATTTTACATGTAGATTTAATGATGGAATACAAATACAAGATTAAAACATGAAGTTTTGAAGCCAGTAGGAGCTAGAAAGGTTCTCCATAATGCAGCCCACAAAGTGAAAAATTGGAGAAGCATCAAAGAGGCTGTCCAAAATGGCAGCCAAATGTGTTTAATGGAGAGCTAAAAACCTCACCAAAATGGCAGCAGCAACAAGCATGAAACGGCAGAACAAAGAGGAGAGCTAAATGGACCAAAACGCATGTTAAATACGAAGAAAACGCAACACGTTGTTGCAAAAATGCGACACACAAAGACATACACACCAAGACAAAACGCAAATGTTTGGCCAAACATACAGAAGGTGTGTGAGGGTTTTGAAGGAGATGAACAGTGAGCGTGGACCAGCAACTTAAATGGTCCCATCAATAAAACAGTAGAGAGGAGTGGCGATAGAAGTAGAGAAGAGGGCTAGTGGAAAAAAAACAAAAATAGTAGGCAGCTTGGAGCAAGAAACAGAGAAGAGTAGGGAGGAGCAGTAGTGTGGAAAAACCAAAATCTTTATTTGTCACATCAGCTACAGTAGCATAGGAGTGAAATAAAAGAAAGAAGCTTGTAGCAGAGTGGAGAGTTACGAAGGTGGTTCAATTGGGGTAGTTTTTATGGGACTGAAGCATTTTCTTGGGGGATCTATGAAAGGCTAAGTCTCAACACCAGTTCAGAGGTGACATCGACATCGACGACCCGGGTTAAGCATTTTTTTTATTATTTTGTTGTTTCTTTCTCTCATTAGGAATTGATTATGTTATCTTGTGTGGATTGATTGGGTATTTGAATGATGATGATTTTAATGCTTTATTGAATCGTTTTTCATGAAAACCCATTGCTAGAATTGAATGCAATATGTAATTGTTGTATTCCCGATTCATGTGTAGCAACTAATGGTTCCGAATCATTAGAGATAACGTAACATAAGTTAAATAATCCGAGCTTATGCAATTATTGCCTAGATTGGTCTATTTTTCTAATTCATAATGCGGTTGTCCGAATAAACTTAGAGAGCTTATTCTAGGTTTCTCGATAGCTAGGGTTAATTAACAAGCACTTCGTGATTAACTAGGATCTAAGTAAAAATTGAGATTAACAGAGCTTGTTGTTAATCTACGACCAAGAATTGCTAAGAGAGATAAAAGAATAACAAATCAATTAATTATGCTTAATTAAGACGCTGAGATTGAACCAAAGAATCGGATCCCTACCAAATTCCCTATTTTTATCATTTTTACATGTTTTCTTTAATTTGTTTTCATTATGTTTATTTTATTTTATTTTCTTATTAAATCCAAACCCCCATTACTTAAACATCAATTAATTTCATTTCATAAGCTAATCGAACACTCCCTGTGGGATCGAACTAGACTCATCACTGCTACAGTAGTAATCTAGTTATTTTATTTTGACTAGCGTTATGACGCGTGGATCAGTAGGTGACAACTTGTAATGTATCAAAAATATAGTAAAGTTAAGCAAATCCACTTAACATAACATCACACAATTAGAATTCACAAAATATATATTTTTGAGCCAACATTAGAATGACTTACAATTTATATATAATTAGTTGATAGAAAGAATATGTCAAAGGTAATTAATTGTTAAAAATTTTACTTTTATTATATGAAATTCAATGGTCAAAAAATACATGTAATTACGTTTATTGTGATTGATTATACTCTAGATTACTTTTTTAATATGTATATTAGACTGAAAAACTTGCTGTTGTGATGATTATCCACCTCTTTCCAATATTGATTTCCTCTTCTTTACTTCAATATGTAATTGTTGTCAAGTTGCTTAATTTTCCTTTGAACCTTAGATCTCTAGGTTCAAATAATAACTTGATTATATGAGAATTATTATCTTTATATTTTCTTTTAGTTGTATATGTGGAACTACCGACTTGATAATATGTCCATGATTAGACATGAATAAATATTATAGATGGAACTTATGTTATTGCTTTGCTGATTAGGTATATTAATTTCTTGTCTACTATTAGAACTGATAACCTATATTAATTAAAAACATATAATAAATAATAAAATTCAATCAAAGCACACATGTAAAGATTTATTATATAGAATAATATAAAAAAATATGCATTACCTATTAAAATACCTTGATTACAACTTTTGGACCTTTAAATTGTTCGCTTGAATATAATAGGCATAAATTTTGTATTCATATTCATATATCATGTATATGCATGGAAATATTAGTAATTTTAAAATAAAAGTCACTTATGTTTGCAGATGGTTTTACATGTATTCTTAGGCTTTCTTTTCTATATTTTTCAAGTTATGACTAAACTTATCACATTTTCTACATTTTTTCATTTGAATCTTTTATGACATTTTTTTAGATTTCTCAACTTCTTTGACTCATTTTTCCCTTTTTTCTTGCTCTTTTGGGCCTCCTTGGTATCATTCTTCTAATTGGTGATCAAATATGTATGTCTTCGCTTTGAAATAATTGTCACTTTTATCATATCTAATATATAACTCCCATTGACATCCTTTAATACAATTAACCCTAGTCATATTGCTCTCAATCTTCTTTTACCTGATATTGAAGCTTGTTTGCACAACATAATCCACAAAAACATATTTGAAATCTGAAATTTGCAAATTTCGTACTCAATGCTTATTGTAGTGTTATAGTAATCAATTAATACCTAATACTTGGTTTGTAAAATCGTTCATTAAGCTCCTCTCCACTTAGGTATTATTATTGTCAATAAAACTTCCATAATCAATAGAATTGATCTCAATTGGTTGATGACTATTTAGAATATGTATTTAAAATTCATTTTTTCCATATTGAACATCTACTTGTTCTTCAAATTTTCAAAAACTACACCATTTTCATATTCATCATCAATGTTGTCGTCATTGTTTGAATTAATGGGATCATCCAATCTTTCATTATTTTTAATTGGTTCCACTCTAACTCCACTACTTCCTTCAAGTCAATTTATGTCTCCACCAATAGCTTACCACTGGGCCACTTGGAGCAAACCTTGTGTTATTTGAAGGGAGCACCTAAACTAGGACTCTATAGAAATCATGTTCACACGCGTATAGAATGCTTCCCAGATGTAGATTAGGCAGGGTCCAAGATTGATAAAAAAGTCTACCATAGGCTATTGTTTCTTTATTAGGGGAATTTTGGTTTCATGGAAAAATAAGAAACAGAATGTTGTTTCTTGCTCGATTGCAGAATTAGAGTATAGAGCTATGGCACAGTCTATGTGTGAAATAATATGGACATATCAACTTTTGACCAAAACTGGGCTTAAAGTATCAATGCCAACAAAATTATGGTGTGATAACCAAGCTACTCTTCATATAACCTCTAATCACGTGTTTCTTAAATGAACTAAGCATATTAAAATTAATTGTCACTTTGTTCATGAAAAAGTGTAATAAAATCTGGTATCTACAGGAAGACTGGAGAGCAGCTAAGGGATCTCTTTACAAAGGATCTAAATAGGACCTAGTTTGAATATCTGTATAATAAGCTGAGTAGGATCAACATCTATGCTCCAGCTTGAGGGGGAGTGTTACTATTATAGATTATGAATTATAATATAGGGATTATAGCTCAATTTTAGGAACCCTAATTGTAGGGATTGACATTTTTTCCATAATTTAGGCACACATCATATATATAAATAGAGGTGTATAGTAAATATAAATTATCCAATTATTTATGACAATATTAAAGTAGCTCACTCTAAGAAAGGTATTTTTATCTGCTAAAAAAGTATGTTATTAATTTCCTAAGAGAAATAGGCAAAAATAATTTGTAAACTAACAAGTACTTTGATATAACTAAACATTAAACCTAGAAAGGCAAGGGACGATGTTGCAATAGATATGAAAATGTATCAATGCCTTGTAGGAAGGCTTATATGTCTATCTCACTCATGATTATATAGCATTTGAAGTGAGTGTGATAAGTTAATTCATGCATAGCTCAAAAAAAGTTTACGTACAGATTGCTTATCAAGTATTACAACATCTCAAAATGTCACAATGAAAATTTATTTTGTTTAAGAAAAATCGAGGTCTAGTACTTGAGGCATAAATGGATGCATATTATGTAGGATCAATTGTTAACAAGAGATCAAATTTAGAATACTACATCTTTCTTGGTGGGAACCTTATGGCGTGGAGAAATAAGAAGCAGAATTTTGGCTCAAAATGTACGTGAACTAATTTGGTTGAAAATTACCTTAAAATACTTAAAGATTAATTGGAATTTTCCAATAAGACTCTACTATGATAGTAAATATACAATTCGTATACCTTATAACCTAGTAAAACATAATCAAACAAAACACATTAAAGTTGACAAACACTTCATAAAAGAAAAACTAGAGAGTGAATTGATTTACACATCTTATGTGACTGCAAAGGATCAACTATGTACTTACTAAAGGGTTAATTAATTCAATTTTAAAAAATGTTGTGTAAAAGTTAGGAATGGAGAATACCTATTCACTGACTTAAGGGAACTCTGAGAAAACATGACTTTTTTAGAATTTATATCTTTTTAAGATTTCCTATTTATTTAGGATATCTTATGATTATGAGGTCTCACTATTTTTGTTTTGGGTAAAAGACAAAAATACCCACTTACTTAAGATTTTTTTTTGGAAAAACCCCTATTGATTGAAATTATATAAAAAGAAGTTCCTATAGTTTGAACTTATCCACTTAAGAGTTGACTTTAGTTAAAAAATTAACAAAACTTCTGACTTATCAAAATTCTACACTAGTTGAATCACTTGTTTTTTCAATGTGACTTTATCACCACTAGTTGGAAATCAATTCTACATAGGTGCTATATTGTGAATGCCCCTAATAAGTGGAACACTGTCAAAGCATAGTGTGGATATATTACATATTTGAATGAAACAATCAAATGGTGCTTTTACATAACTTTTTCCTTTATTGTCAAAGCTATTTGGGATGAAAGAAATGCCTATATTTTTCAGAGTAGAGGTTTGACCAAGGGGTAGTTCAACAATAACTTATTCTTGCAAATCAGAAGCTATCTCAATCTATACAAAACCAATCTTAAAAAAAATGACTATTGTACCCAAATATGGAATATCTAGTCTTTAAACATTCTAATGCCTAGGAAGGTTGTTTATATTTTTAGTCAAATATCTCTTAACTTGCTGCTATAACTATGTACAACTCTTTATAGCTTGTTTGTAACTCGTGATTGCCTTGAATGGCCTAATTCATTATATTTTCTAAAAAAAGTCCAAAATCAATCAAAATCAAATGACATGAACCAATCTGACCTAATCTAAATAACGCAAGTTACCCAACCCCCACCCACTCGACTGCCACTACTCATTTATTATGAAATCCAAAATCTTATAATCATGACGATTATTTGCTTATACAATCATAATGATTGCTTCTGCTCAATTGCTAAATGGCAGGAATCTTAAAGAACACGAAAAAATTGAAATTTGGTTAGAAACATCCTACCTCCATATGCCCAAGATAAGGCATTTATTATCGAGGATGTGAGAACTTTTCAGATTTTTGGTGGTCATAAATGGTCCATAGTTATGTAGTTAATGGCTATGAATGTCCTGTTTTTATGGTAACTGACAATGTGCTTGAAGGAGCACATTGATATATGTTTTTCCACTCAGGCTTTTGGGGTCCTTAAGCTTCTTTTCTCTTTTAAAAAAAACACCATAGAATTAGGAATTGACATCTTAGAAGAATTCCAAAAACACAAACTCTCCAAGGAAAAACATCAATGGCTAGAGGTATTTCGTTTTCTTCTACATTTAGTTTATATGTTATTCTAACATATATTAATGTTGAATATATGTTGAATTAGCTAACATTTGATATCAGAGCCTTATAACCTCTGCTTTGTTTTAGTTTTTGGAGATTTCAAATTCTGAAAAAAAATCAAACTAAAAAATTTTCATTTTAGAATTGTTTTTGTAAGTTTTTCTTTCAATTAAAGGTATAAATTTTCAATTAAGTGTTTGGAAGTGTTTCAACATTTTTAACAAAATCAGTTTTGTGATGTTTTTTTTTTATGATTTGGTTTTGTTTGGTATCTAAGGATCACAAACCGGGTCGTTATGACCCAACTGGAGGTTGAAGAAGACCTCTCACTAAACGAATTCGTTTTGTGTATTGCTTTTAAAAACAAATTATGATGCAACGGTTGAGGCTTAAATCCATGCCCTCATGGGGCGCATGGTGAGCATCTGCCAACTGAACTGAACGTGATATTCATATTTATTATGCGTTGAAATTGTATTTGTATAAACGTTCAACATAAAGCAGATTATCACATGATTATTATGTTTATATTTTGCATTGTGATTTGTGAATAGAATTTTGGATAAATTTTTTAGTGATTAATTATTAGGGCTTAGCCACAACAACCCTAATTATATAAAATTATATATTTATCTAATTAATCACATAAAGAGTTGAGAAATTTAATTTTAGTTAATTATTCTAGTATAATAAATTTTATCCCACAAGAATTTTTATTATATTTGAATAATTAATTAGGATGAGATATCAAATTATTTTTCTTAATTTTCCTATAGGTATTAGAAATTGGAATATAATTCAATAGTTTATCATAAAGTTTAGCATAAATTTGTTTAAATTAAAAATTTAGCCCACAGACAATTTTTATGTCATTTGATTTATTTCTTTTAAAATATTTTTACTTTGGTAAAACATATATATAGTTCATTCACCTCAATTTATTGATAAGTCACATGTATGTTGAAATTATGCGACTATTCAAATTGTTAGTTTCTTTGATACAAGTTGTGAAATTCTCAAATTTAGGGGTGAAAACTACAAGATTTGAAAGGATAGAATTCTTCTTCGTTTGGGGTGGATGGACATTGATTATGTTATCCAAAAGGATGAACCACCTAAGGTAACTGAGGCTAGTGCTATAACTAAAATTGTTCTTCATTAACATTGGGAACGATCTAATATCCTAAATGTGATGTTCATAAAAATTAAAATTTCTGTTGGCCTTTGTGGTTTTGTAGAATAACATGACGATGTCCGTGCTCTACTGAAGGCTATTGATGAGCAATTTGAAACTTCAGACAAAACAATTGTAAGCACCGTGATTATGAAGTTTTCATTTATAAGGCTCGCCGATGTCCGTGGTGTGCATGAGCACATCATGAAGATGAGGGACATTGCAGCTCAATTAAAGAAACTCGAGGTTGAGATATCTGATTCTTTCCTTGTGCATTACATTTTGAACATCCTTTTATCACCATATGAACCACCCTTTAAAATCTCTTATAATACATATAAGGATAAGGATAAGTGGTCAATAAATGAATTAATGACCATGTGTGTTCAAGAGGAAGGGAAATTGTTGATGGAATAGGGAGAGAATTCATAGAGTGCATATCTAGTTGTTCAAGGAAAGAAGAAAAATCAAGCTAACTCAAGGGGAAAAGGTCAAATACCTTCCCAAGTTGACATTAAAAAGGAATCCAAATGCTTCTTTTATAAGAAAAAAGGACACATAAAGAAGGATTGTGTCAAACATAAGGAATGGCTTGAAAAGAAAGGTAATATAATCTCACTAGTTTGTTTTGAATCTAATGTGGATGAAGTTTGTCATAACACGTGGTGGATTGATTCTGGTTATACATTCCATATTACAAATGAGTTGCAGGATTTGCAAAACCCAAGGAAACTAGTGGGAAGTGAGTAGTATATCTCATCTTGAAACAAGATACGTTCACGTGTAGGGTTTATTGGAGATTGCAATTTAATTTTATGTACTGGTTTTGTTTTGAAATTAAAAAAGACATTTTATATTCCCAATTTCTCTAAGAAATTGATTTTAGTTTCAAGACTTGTACCTTTTAGATATTGCTTTCATTTTTTAGATGAATCTTTTAATTTAAATTATAAATTTGAATTTTTTAAGAATGGTACATTATTTGATGGTCTTTTTGTTTTAATTTACAAGATAATACCTGTTACAATGCAACACATATTCATGCTGGAACAAAACATTATGTTATGAATGAAAATTCCTCTATTTTGTGAGATTAGGACATATCTCCATAGAAAGGATTAAAAGATTGGTGAATGATGGAGTACTTACTACTTTGGATTTTACTGATTTTGAAAATTGTTTGGATTGCATAAAGAGAAAACAGACCAACAAATCAAAGAAAGGTGCCAAGAGAAGTTCAAGACATATTGGAGATCATATATACAGATATTTGTAGTCCAAATATGAACTCGTGTGGTTAGAAATACTTCATCTCATTTATAGATAATTACTCATGATATATGTATCACTACTTACTTTATAACAAGAATGAAGCACTGAATGCTTTCAAAATATTCAAAGCTAAAGTAAAGAAACAAGATGGTAAGCAAATTAAGATCATGAGATCTGATAGAGGTGGGTGATATTATGGTAGATATACTAAAGGTGGATAAGCACCTGGTCCATTTGCGAGGTATCATCAAGAAAATAGGATAGTAGCCAAATACACTATACCTGGATCTCCGGACCAGAATGGTGTAACAGAAAGAAGAAACAGAACATTATTGGACATGGTACGGAGCATGCTAAGTAGCTCCAAACTTCCTAATTCCTTGTGCACTGAAGCTCTTAAGAGGGCAGTGTATATATTAAACCAGGTACTAAACAAGGTTGTTCTAAAGACGTCATTTGAGTTATTTAAAGGTTACCTAGTTTGCAAAATATATGTGTTTAGGGATGTATCCATAAAAGAAGAAATTAGACCTTAGGACCATAAGTGGGTATTTCATTGGATATGCCGAAAGGTCTAAAGGATATAGGTTCTATTGTCCATCACATCACAATAGAATTGTGGAATCAAGAAATGCAAAATTTCTTGAGAATGACTTGATTAGTGGGAGGGATCAATTTCAAGATATAG
>JANQAP020000523.1:790062-800076 GCA_026874005.2 Erythroxylum coriaceum
TTCTTCTTTCTCCTTTTTCTTTCTTTCCTTCTTCTTCCCTTTCTTTCTCCTTCTCTCCTTCTAGTCTCTTCCACAACACTCTCTCTTTTTCTTTTATTTTCCTTCACCCTCATGACTCCTCTCTTCTTTGTCTTATTAACTTAAGACAAAAAATTTTTGATTTTCCAATTTTGCCCTTCCTTATTAAATCAAATTCCTATTAATTCCTCCACTTTATTTTTAATTCTTTCTTTTTAATTCATGCCACCATATAAAATTCATAATATACTATATTAAACTCCAAAAATTTCTAATTCATAAATTTTAATTTATTTTCATGCTTGATAATTTAATAAAATAAATCCTAAAAAAATCGGGATCCAACAACTGTAGCTTGATCAGATGAGGAAGAAGAAGAGTCTGAAGAAGTCAGCAACGTTTGTTTTATGGTTGAATCAGGAGACGATGAGGCATATTATTCTGACTTTGATTTTGAAATTGACGAATTAAAAGATGTATATCATGAATTGTATGATCAGTATAAAAAATTAATAGTGTAGTATTTCAAAAAGGTTGAGAAGTCCAATAATAATTATGCATCCTCGACAAATAAGATTAAATCATTAGAGTCTATGAATAAGAACTTGTTGTCTAAAAATATGTCTCTTGAAAATGGTAATAAGCAAAAAGTCCCTGAAAAGGAATTTTTGGAACAAAAGGTAAGTCAGTTAGAGAATGCATTGCTTAAGAATGATTATGTTAAAGTAAAATAATTAGAAAAAAAATTATTGCTCTAAAACTTGAGAAAGAGAAATTTGTTAAAAAAATCATTTTTCTAGAAAAAGATCTTGCTTATTTTGGTGGAAGGAATAATCTTGATGCATTACTTGGGAATGCTAAATGTGTTTTTGATAAGGCTGGAATAGGATATAATGAAAATAATAATATTTGGCCATACAAGAATTTCTTTGTTAAATCCAGCAATAGCTATAATCAAAACAGCAGGAACCTGATAAATGGCAAAAATTATAATAATTTTCATTCATCTATTTTGTGCGTTTATTGTGGTAGACATGGTCATCTTAGTCATTCCTGTAACTTTCAGAGAATGAAGAAATTATCCCAAATGTATGTTTAGAGACCAAAAGGTCAAACTACTAACCTAGAAGGACCCAGAAAATTTTAGGTACCTAAAATGAGATAATACATTATACAGACATGCTTCAGAACAGAGACAAGAAAAAATCAATGGATAGTTGATAATGGTTGTTCTAGACACATGATAGGTGAAATATCATATTTTAACTATATTGAAAGAAAAGATGGAGGTAATGTTGTCTTTGCTGACAAAAACAAGGCAAAAGTCACTGGAATTGGTAAAATTGGTGACTCTAATTTTGCTTCTATTTATAACATTCTTTATGTTGATGGATTGAAACATAACTTGTTAAGTGCAAGTCAATTATGTGATAAGGGTTATAAAGTCACTTTCTATGCATCCTATTATGAAATAATTGATAATCTTAATGATAATATTGTATTTGTTGGTCCTAGAAATCAGAGTATATATTGTGCTCAATTGAAAGATATGTCTTCACAAAATGTTAAGTGTTTTGTTTCATTAGAAAAGGATTCATTTATCTGGCATAGAAGATTTGGACATACTAGCATGAGCATCTTATCAAAATTATCCAAACATGAGTTAGTAAGAGGACTACCGAATTTGAAGTTTGAGAGTAATTAGGTTTTTGAAGCTTGTTTAAAAGGAAAATAAATTAAAAGTAGCTTTCCTCCAAAAAATATTGTTTATACTAACCAACTGATTGAACTTGTACATATGGACTTATTTGGTCCTACTAGGCCTCAAAGCTTTGGTGGTAAACATTATGGTTTTGTTATAGTAGATGATTGTTCTAGATTTACATGGGTTTATTTCCTATCAAATAAAGCTGATACTTTTAAAGTTTTTGAGAATTTTTGTAAAAAAAATCATATTAAAAAAGGGTATTTTATTAAATCAATTTGGAGTGATCATGGAGGACATTTTGATAACAAAAATTTTGAAGATTTCTGTAATGAAAATGGTATAACTCATAATTTTTCATGCCCAAGAACTCCTAAACAGAATGGAGTTGTTGAGAGAAAAAACATGACTCTTGTTGATATGGCCAAGACAACGCTATATGAAAGTGGTCTACCTTATATTTACTCGGCAAAAGTTATATCTACTACTTGTTACATACTTAACAAGTGCCTTATAGGACCTATTCTCAAAACGACCCCTTATAAATTGTGGAAAGGAAGAAAACTGAATGTTGCTTACTATCGAGCGTTTGGCTACATGTGCTTCATATTAAATAATGGAAAAGACAACCTTGAAAATTTTGATGCGAGATCAGATCAAGCTATTTTCTTAGGTTACAATACTACTAGCAAAGGATTTAGAGTTTATAACAAAAGAACAAAAAGGATAGAAGAATCAATACATGTGGTATTTGATGAAGCACTACCCTCAACAATAGTAGCTGACTCAATTGATAAAGAGCATCTTTTAGTTCCTAAAAATACATCACAGACTCAAACTACACTTATAGTACCTTCAGAATTACAAGATCAAGAAGGTCATTTTGAAGCTAGGACAAAGCAGGTTCTTTCTCTAAAAACATCTCAATAGGAGCCTATGTGACGAAGAACACCAAAAGAATGGACAGGTCTTGATACACTTTAGTATATTTTAGGAGACCCTTCTAAAAGTCTAAGAACTAGATCATCTTTCAAAAAAAATTATGTTGCCCTTATTTCACAATTAGAACCAAAGACTGTTGAAGAGGCTCTTGCAGATGAAAATTAGTTTTCAGCTATGAAAGATAAACTAAATCAGTTTGACAAGAACAAAGTTTGGAATCTAGTACCTCATCCACAGAACAAGTCAGTCATTGTAACTCATTGGGTATTTTGAAACAAACTTGACAAAAATGGTAAGGTGATAAGAAACAAAGCTAGACTTGCAGCTCAAGGTTATAATCAATAGGAAGGTAATGATTTTGATGAGACTTATGCATCTGTTGCTATATTAGAATTGATTAGAATTTTACTTGCTTTTGCATGCTATAGAAATTTTAAATTATTCCAAATGGATGTTAAAAGTGCCTTCTTAAATAGATATATTAACGAAGAAGTGTTTGTTAAGCAACCTCCAGGTTTTGAAAATGAAAAATATCTTGATTATGTGATGAAATTAGCTAAAGCTCTGTATGGTCTAAAGCAAGCTCCTCAAGCATAGTATGAGAGGTTAAGTAACTTTCTGCTTGAGAATAACTTTGAAAGAGGAAAGGTGGACAAAACCTCATTTATTAAGAAAAAGGAGAGTAATTTACTCATAGTGCAAATATATATTGATGACATAATATTTGGTGCTTCTAATCCATCCTTCTGTGAAGAATTCTCAGCCTTAATATAGGGGGAGTTTGAAATGAGTATGATGAGAGAACTATTTTTCTTTCTTGGGTTGCAAATTAGGAAAATAGAAAAAGTAACCTTCATTAGTCAAGACAAATACACAAAGGAACTTATTAAAAAATATCATTTTGAGAATGCCAAACTGATGGCTACTCCTATGTATACTGGATCAAAACTTGATAAGGATGAAGAAGGCAAGGCTATGAATGAGAGAAATGATTGGATCACTTTTATATCTTACAAGCTCAAGACTAGATATTATGCTTAGTGTGTGTCTTTGTGCATGCTTTCAATTAAATCCAAAAGAAAGCCACCTTTAAACAGTCAAAAGGATCTTTCTCTATCTTCTCGGAACTATGGATTTTGGATTATGGTATCCAAAAACTTATCCATTTAACATAGTTGTCTATTGTGATGCAGATTATATAGGTGATAAAGTTGATAGGAAAAGCAGAAGTGGTAATTATTAATTTTTTTGGAGCATGTCTAGTTTTTTGGTCTTACAAGAAATAAAATTATACAGTGCTTTTGACAATTAAAGTAGAATATATAGCAGCTACTAGCTATTGTGATCAAATCTTATGGATAAAATATCAACTCCAGGATTTGTCTCTGGACTTTGATCATATTCCTATAGTATGTAATAGTATAAGTGCAATCAATCTTTCTAAAATTCCTGTGCATCATTTTAGGACTAAGCATATAGAAATCAAACATCATTTTCTTAGAGATCATGTTTTAGAAGGAACCATTGATCTTTTTCATATTAAAACTGAAAATCAATTAGTTGAATTCTTTACTAAGCCACTTTCTAAGATAGATTTTGTTTGTTAAGAAAAGAGCTTGGTATGTACAGATTATCTAATATTTAACTTTGTATGAAAATTCTGTGCTACTTCTTTCTATAGATATTAATATGCTCCTCTCAATTTAGAAGGCTCTTATTAGTTTAATAGGGTATAATACACGTGTCTTAAAAAGGCAACTATTAAATAGTATCATTTCAGTTCTTAAAATGTGAACGTTGTTTTGACAACTTTTCGTAAGACTATATTTGGTTAAACATAAGGTTTTTAATAAAATAGAATGAAATGAAATGGAATGTAAACAGATGTAATATTAGAAAATTGTTGTTTGGGAGGGATAGAAGAGTTCATAATGTAATATAGTAAAATGTTGTTTGGAAGAGCGGTTTATGATCTAATATAGTGAAAATTTGTTTATCATTTTACATTTTTAAACCCCCAAATCAAAGGTTTCTTATTTTTACTATTTAGGATGGAATGAGATGTAATATGAAACCCTCCTCTTTCATCCCATTCCATTCCATTCTATTATAAACCCTTCTCCCAAATGAAGTAATAATATTACATTATATTCCATTCTATTCCATTAATAACCCCCAACAAACATAGCCTAAGTGACTGAAAGAAGATACACAGATGATCACACCTCCTCTAATAGTGTGTACAATTGTTCATCTTCATACGACATCCACACTAAAGAATCGTTTAGCATATCTTGAGAAGGTTTCTTCCTTCTACTTATCTTCATCGTTCTTAGAAATGCTTTTTACCTCTATGCACTCAAACTCTCTACTTTTCTCAAATCTCTTAAATCTCACTAGCTTACTTGAAATGGCACGAATAAAGTCCAAGGGACGAAAGAAAACTTTAACTCCTACTACTAGCCATGGCGAAACTCTCCACCATGAACAAGAGTCTGAAACTCTTGTTTCTGAATCATCTTCTTTGTTACCAATAGTAGAATTGCTAGACACCCCTACTGAACCTGCTTTTATCACATCTATTAAAAAACCTCAAGTTATAGAAGCATCCATTCAGGAGACTCCATACGAGAGAAAGAAAAAGATTTTGGCTATGTTGTCTCTTCCTGAAGAATTAAATTCTGATTCATCTTTTGGACACAATAAAATAACGATCAAGCAATAATATGTCTTTAAATCTGGTGAAGAAAGTTCTGATGACTCAAACCCTAGCTCGTCAAAAAAAGAAAAAGAAGCAGAAGAAGAAAAAGAAGCAGAAAATCTTCTAGTGAGGGGGAGCTAACGAGAAAGGTAAGATTTCATTCTCCTTCACTACCTACTCCCACTTCGTCTACTATTTCTTCTAAAATTTCCACACTACAATCGAATACTCCTTGGCCTAGTTCTACGGGTAAAAAATCACCTGAATTACACTGGATCAATAATGATAATGGTTAAGATGAAGAACTAGTTCGTTTAATAAGACGTCCACGAACTAGAGGAAGTTTTGCAAAGCAAGATGAGAAAGCATTTGAAAAATAAAAAGGCCCTAATGCTAAACTAAGGGAAGAAGAAGAACCTCGGAAGAGAAAAAGAGAAGAAATAAGAAAAAGCAAAGCACCTATGGTTAAAGAGAATATTGAGGACCCAATTACTCGGAACGAACTATTTTATGAAGAAACTTTGTTTGAAGAAGTTCCAAAGGCAAAGAGGTCAAAAATAAAGAAACTCACTGTACACAAGAAAGGAGAGTCTTCAGCACCAATCAAGATGTTTCAATTAATAGAAGTTGAAACACGATACAAAATGCACTACAAGAAATGAAAGATGATTGCTGGATGTATTTTGCCTCCTCTCTTGTTCGACGATATTGATATTCCCATCTCTCCTTATTTTCTTGCTATTGGTTGGCACAATTTTTTGAATTTGGATGAGATAGTATGTGATGATTTAGTTAGAAAATTTTATACACACATAAGAAAAGATGAAATTGATGGAAAGTTGGCAATTGTCTCTTAGGTACATGAGTGTGAGATTTTGATCACTAAGGAAATCTTGATAAACCTACTAAATATAACTCCCATAGGCAGAATTGACTTTCCCTGTCATAAGTGGGATATTACTGATCTTAATCTAGGAGAAGTTGTGAATTTTATTTGACTGCATACCGAGAATACTCTTGAAGGGAGACCCAAGTGTAGACATTTGGACTTACTGTCTTGATGCCTTGCATTGATATCTACTACTTCAATTTTTCTAAAGAGTAGTCTGTGGAGAGATGTAGCCTCCTGGACATATATGTTGTGTATAATCTACTGAAGGAAAATTTGATGAACCTCCTAACAATGATCCTGCAATTTATGGTGGATAAGGGGAGTCATAAGAATACCACTGGTGGTCTGCCTTATGGGATGCTACTCACCAAGATTTTTGCTCATTATGGAATGTCTTTTGACAACCTGGATTGATATGAACATGTCAAGTTTCATTCATCTATTCCATACCAATTTGGATATAAGTTGAAAGATAATGTGCGGGTAGAGAAGAAAACAAAAAGAGTAGCAGACGTCTTAGGTCCTGCTCCACAGAAATCATCCCCTGTCACACTTTAGAATACAAATGATTTGATCCTTCAACAACTGAGAGACATTCGATACAATCAAGATCAAATGCATGAACAGATGACAAGGATGCAAGACCAATTCAATGACGTGCAACTCCTTCTTCGCACTATTCTGGATTCCCTTAAGGAATATTTTACATGATTAACATACTCTGGTCATATTTTTTGAATTTTTAATACTTGTCGTATACTAACAATTTTTGTTAATGCCTATTTTTTACTCTTACATATTTGTTGATTTTTTCTTGCTTTATGATTGTTTCTCTCTTTTTTATAATAACAAAGGGGGAGAGTAGAGAGATTATACTTAGACTTCGCTGGAACACTTGGCTTCTGAGTAGGGATACTTTATTTATGTTGTTATTTTTTATGATATATTTATGAAACCTTTTTCTTTGAAATTCTCTATTGGATAGGTTCCTACTACTTAGTGGTAGTAAGAGGCTCCTTCTAAATCACGGATATTAGTTAGGACTTAAAAATTACAAGTATCTTTCGAAGTCCCTCTCAATCATTTTGAATTTTTAAATATTTTTGTTTATTAGTTGTCATCATCAAAAAAAGGGATATTGTTAGCTCAAAGTTTGTTATTAATGATTTTGATGATAACTAATAATATTTCAAAATTAAAATTTGATTTATTTCTCTTTATTCGAATAGGTAATGATATAATTTTTAAAAGATATAAAATTCGGTTATTTGTGATAGGATAAATGTTTTTGCAGGAACCTTCTCAATGAACTTACCTAATTTATTATAAATGATTTCACAATATCTGAAAAGATCTTACTAATCACATAATTGGACAATCAGCTCCAAGATATTTTCAATTTTTTTAAATGTCTGGTTATTGGAAGATTCTAGTAAAGATAATATCGAAGATTATTTAGATTCAAAGTCAACTCAGAATATAAGTGAAGCAACGACTAGTTGAAGAAAATTTTTATTTAAGGAAGAATCACCGCATTTGCAAATAAGTTAGATTTTTGAAATATATCAGCAACATCAATATTCTCGAAAGTCATATCTTTATCAAACTCTTTGTGCCTTAGAAAGTGAAAATACTCTATTGAGAGAGATTGTTTTTCCTTGAAGCTTACATTGAGCAACCCCTATATTCATTTTTGTTGAGAGCTTATAGAGACTTGTTAAATATTACGAGAGTGGAAGGTTGAAGAATCCTAAAAAATATGTACTTGTGAGCTTGGAGAGGCTCGTCAAAATTTATTACTTGGAGTTTTATAGTGAAATACTCAAGTCAGCTGCCTAGAGACTGGACGTAAGCTTCGTTATAAGCCGAACTAGAATAAATCGACTATGTCATTCTTTCTCTCTTCTTAACTTTTAAATTTTCACATTATAGTGTTTGTGTTTTCAATTTGCAAGAAGCTCCTTCAGTTTTAAAATTGAATAGGCTCCTTCTGTTTTAATATTAAAAGATGTTTCTTTCGTTTTGAACGTTAACAGACTCCTCTAGTTTTTAAACTTTAACAGACTCTTTTTATTTACAGACTCATTTCGATTGAAATTTAGCAAGCTCTTATCATTTGTACGAATTAATAGAAACTTCTCAAATTAACAAACTTTTGCAATAAATAATGGTGTGTTACAATCACTCCAAGAATTGTCATCTTCTAATCTAGAACTAAAATTTGCTCTACAACATACTTATGAGATAGGAACATTCGATTCTCTTGTTCATTACTTATAAACTTCGTGCAAGATCATTGGAGATCAAGTTAGATATATCATTTAATGGCTTGGGTTACGATTGCTTTGTCCTTGATAGGACTAGCTTTGATCTTTCAAGCATGGGTTGGAAAGAGCGATAGCAAGGTTAAGAAACTACCTCCTGGTCCAAAAGGGTTGCCAATTAATAATTGTGTTTTGATGGATATATAAATTCTTAAAATATTTTTAATATAAAATTGAATTTAAATGTTCATAATTCATAATTTTTAAATTTTAAATTAAGATATTATACGGTTAAAAATATTATCTGAGAATTTGAATGACTCATTTTTTAAGGAGATATTCTCTCCAGAATTCTCCTAATCTAACATTATTGTTAATACTCCTTACTCTCATAACATAATAAAAATAAATGGAGAACCATGGGATCTCCATTTTGCATATTTATTACGTCTCTAATGATAAGGTTGGTCATTTATATTTCTTTAGAACTCTTTAGAATAATTATATATTAATGCTTCTTATTTGTAAGGAAGACATTGTTTTCAAAGAAAATATATATTTATTAGAATTTGTGTGATAATAAGATTGCTCACTAAAAAGATATAATTCTTTTAGTAGCTCGTTAATCTAACATTTTACATGTTCATTAAAATTTTCTATTTATAAAATAGAAATTTTCTATGGAATTTTTCAAAACCTAACAAAAGTAAATTGATTAAATAAAAATCTTAAAAATTCGATTTTAGATTTTTATTAAGAGTTTCGTTTTGAATAATTATATTGTATGATAAAAGCATTTATAATTTTTTATTTATTTTATTCACTTAATTTTCTCTTTGTATCATACTGCTGTAACGTATTAACATACTCATAAAACACATAATATCTGTAAATTTTTTATTTTTATTTGAATGTACTCTAACAGTATTTTTATACGTAACTAAGGATGGCAATTTCGGCCCGGCCAGCCCGTTATAGCCCTCCCATTTTTTTGAAAACGACGTCGTTTTCGAATTTTTTTCTTTTAAAAATAAATGGACGGGCCGGAATTCCAAAACGACATCGTTTTTAGAAAAATGGGCCACAATGGGAGAGCCCTTGGCCCGGCTCGGCCCATTGACATGTCTATACGTAACTTAACTTTACATAACTCGGCTCTATTTACCTTGATTTTCCTGTTGATTTGAAAATAATAAGTTGATTTTTTCTTATGATACTTAGTAGATGTGTTATTATCATAATTTCCTTCTCTTTTCAAAGAAGCAACCAATTCTTACATCCTTTTAATGGGAGCATAACCATATAATATGACTATGGGAGCTTAAGTTGTTCATAGTCTTATGCATGGTCGCTTTCAGGATGTTATGAATAACAACAGCAAAACGCAGTGAAACCAATATACTCAAAGACAAAGTAGATTTTGATTGATTATTCCAGGAATACAAAAATGAGAGTCAAGCCTTCGTGAGGAAGGAGATGAGAAGAAGAATAA
>JANQAP020000523.1:922373-933020 GCA_026874005.2 Erythroxylum coriaceum
TTTCGAATCTAATTTAGCAGAAGTTCCTTATAATACTTGGTGGATTGATTCTGGATGTACCACTCATGTTACTAATATGATGCAGGGATTCCTTACGATTCAAACCATAAACCCAAATGAAAGACTTGTCTTCATGGGAAATTGAGTCAAAGTTACAGTTGAAGCTATTGGAACTTACCGTTTGATTTTAGACACGGGACATCATTTAGATCTTTTTGAAACCCTTTATGTTCCTACAATTTCTCGAAACTTAGTTTCTTTGTCCGAACTTGATACTGTTAGATATTACTTCAAATTTGGTAATGGATGTTTTAGTTTGTTCAAACATAATTGCCTTATTGGTTCTGGTATACTCTGTGATGGTTTGTACAAATTAAAGCCTGATAACCTTTTTATTGAAACCCTGTTGACTTTGCATCATAATGTTGGTACTAAAAGAAGTTTTATAAATGAAATTTCAACTTACTTATGGCATAAACGTTTGGGTCATATATCGAAAGATAGAATGACCATATTAGTAAAGAATGAAATTCTTCCACAATTAGATTTTACTGATGTTGGAATTTGTGTGAATTGTATTAAGGAAAAACATACAAAACACACAATTAAGAAAGAAGCCACAAGAAGTGCACTGCTCCTTGAAATTATACACAATGATATATGTGGGCCTTTTGATGCTCCATTATTTAGTGGAGAAAAGATTTTTTATCACTTTCATTGATGATTTTTCACGTTAACAATATATTTATTTGGTTCATAAAAAATCTCAGTCAGTAAATGCTTTAGAAGTATTTATCAATAAGGTAAAAAGGCAATTAAATAGAAAAGTGAAAATTATCCGATCTGATAGAGGTGGTGAATATTATGGAAGATATAGTGAAATTGGACAATATCCTGGCCCATTTGCTAAAGTTCTTGAAAAGCGTGGTATATGTGATAAATACACAATGCCAGGTACACCACAACAAAATGGTATAGCAGAACGGCGCAATCGTACCTTAATTATAGTACAACAATTGTTGAAACTGGAAATGCTAGATTTATCTAAAATGGAGAAATTAGTGGGAGCTCAGAGTCACAGAAAGTGAATATTCAAGAAGTTAAAGTGCAAGTTTTCTTGCCTATAAATTCTTCTCAAGTGTTTGTTCCTAAAGTTGTTGAAAATTTTAACAACTTACAAGAACAACAAATGCATGATCAAGAACCGCAAATGCATGACCAAGCTCCAAATAATGAAGTCATCGTTAATGAACCTGTTGTAAATGAGCCACATGAAGTTGCATTAAGAAGATCTCAAAGACAAAAGAGATTGGCAATTTCGTATGATTATGTGGTTTATTTACAAGAAGTAGAAGGTCATTTAGATATTGATAACGATCCAGTTTCGTTTTTACAAGCCATTGAAAGTGAAAATTCTAATAAATGGTTAGACGCTATAAAAGAAGAGTTAAAATCTATGGATAACAATCAAGTTTGGGATCTTGTTGAATTACCAGAAGGTTGTAAAAAAGTCAGATGTAAATGGGTCTTTAAGACCAAACGTGACTCTAATGGTAATATTGAGAGATATAAAGCTAGACTTGTTGCCAAAGGTTATGCTTAAACCGATGGCGTTGATTATAATAGGACATTTTCTCCTGTTTCTAAAAAGGATTCATTTAGAATTATTATGGAAATGGTAGCTCATTATGATTTGGAGCTCCATCAGATAGATGTAAAAACTGCCTTTTTGAATTGAGGGTTTCCTAGTTGGGAAAACAAAACGTTGTGTGTAAACTTAAGCAATCAATATATGGACTTAAGCAAGCCTCCCGATAATGGTATCTCAAATTTAATGATACCATTACTTCTTTCCTCTTTAAAAAATACTGTTGATCGGTGTATATATTTGAAGATCAGTGGGAGCAAATTTATATTTCTAGTCTTATATGTTGATGATATCTTACTAGCTGCTAATGTTCTTGGATTGTTACATGAAACTAAGACGTTTCTCTCTAAAAATTTCGAAATGAAAAATATGGGTGAGGCATCTTATGTGATAGGAATTGAAATATTCTATAACCGATCACAAGGAACGTTAAGGCTATCTCAGAAAGCATATATCAAAAAGATTTTAGAGAGATTCAATATGGACAAATGTTCCGCAAGTGTTGATCCAATTCAAAAAGGAGACAAATTTAGTCTTAAGCAATGCCCAAAGAATGAATTAGAACGCACAGAAGTGGAAAGAATTCATTATGCATCTATTGTTGAGAGTTTAATGTATGCTCAAACCTGTACTAGGCCAGACATCAGTTTTGCTGTTGGAATGCTAGGCAGATAACTGAGTAATCCTAGATTGGAACATTGGAAAGCTGCAAAGAAAGTTTTAAGATACTTACAAGGAACAAAAGATCATATGGTCACTTATAGAAGATCTGATCATCTTAAAGTGATTGGATATTCAAATTCAGACTATGCCAGATGTGTTGACAAGAGAAAATCAACATTTGGCTATCTGTTTCTTCTAGCTAGAGGAGCAATCTCGTGGATGAGTGCGAAGCAGTCTATCATCGCTACATCCACTATGGAAGCTGAGTTTGTGGCATGCTTTGAAGCCACAATTCATGGTTTATGGCTGCGAAACTTTATTTCAGGACTTGGAATTGTCGACAGTATTGCCAAGCCGCTGAAAATTTATTGTGATAATTCTACTGCAGTCTTCTTTTCAAAAAAACGACAAGTATTCAAAGGGTGCTAAACATATGGAAATCAAATACTTTGTCGTTAAAGAAAAAGTTCAGAAAGAAAGAGTGTCAATCGAACATATTAGCACTGATCTTATGATAACAGATCCATTAACAAAAGGATTGCCACCGAAGACATTTAATGAACATGTCGAAAGAATGGGCATCATTCAATACTATGATTGAACAACATGTTATTACTTATGTATTTTATGTGTTCGACACTCTGAGCTTATTTATATATATTGTTTCTGATATTGTATCCTGTTATTTATTGTTAGAGTATATATATGAATGGTTATATAAATTTTAACAGGATTTGTCTTTTACAAAGACATTATTGTTGAACCATTATGATATATCTCATAATAGATCATATTAAGTTATGAACTAGTTTTGTGATGCATAGAAGGAAGTATGTCACATTAACAGACTTACAACTGCTATGATCCTTTCTAGTTTTTTTACTTAATTATGATTAATGTTGCGCCTAAAAAAACAGGGATTTAAGTTTTATTATAGACATATTATGTTTTATTATCATGATTAAGTTACATGGGCCAAGTGGGAGATTGTTAGGTAATTTCATTATGTGGCCCATATATTTTGGTTTAATCATTTAAGTATATTAAACCCCATTAGTTATTTGAATAAGAGATATTAGGTTTAATGAAAATAAATAATGTGATGTATTTATGTTGATGGAACGTAAAATAAGGATAATGAAAAGAGGTATCGTTTGAATTTTAAACTGATAACTACTTTCTCTCTCTCTACACCTATTGAGTTTTTCATGTGTCTCTCCATCAGATAAAGATTATTGTAGATTATCTGTTCACAAAGTATCATATATACAATGGATCAAGGTAAGCTTATGTTATTGTGAAAATTATTAGATTCTAAGATCCTGCGATTATGTGTTTAAATTTTACACGATAAAGTTTTCAAATTAAGATAGATTACGTACTTTCCCAATAAGTGAAGGCAAACGATAATTGGTTTTGGACCAGGAGGTAGTTTCTTCTTGCTATTGCGCTTTCCAAGCCATTCTTGAAAGATCAAAGCTAGTCCTCTCAAGGACAGAGCTATCGTAACCAAAGCCATGAAACGGTATAACCGACTTGATCCTATACAAAGATTTATAAGTAACGGACAAGAGCATTAAACTTTCCAATCTCATCACCAGGAAGGGAACGAAGTGACACTGCGTCATTGTTTACGTAGGACGTGAAGATTGTTAATTTGTTGTATCGAAAATAAAAGACGACTAACCGCACACCAATGTTTAAGATGAGGTTGTGTAAATATTTTAAGATTGCTCACATGCTATGTGTATCTATATATTCTACACACACATCCACCTCTCGTATATGATGTCATAATTACCATCACCGCTGCAAGCCAACATGCTTAAAAATCAACATTAACACAATTCCTCCTCGCTCGTTCCTAGTGTGAGTTGATATCTACAAGTTTACATGTTTGCTCCTGCTTGTTCGAAATGATTTTTCCTACGAAAGGTGATGGGATTGACCCGGCATTTGAGCTCCAAAACTTAGGTTAGAAATGAGTTGAGAGAAAATAAAAGTCTAGGCTTGGCAACTTAGGATTCTATGTACTTACCTGAACTTTAGAATCTCGTCTTTGTTTATACTCTTTGGGGCATAGGTCTGTCATATCATTTGCATCCCTTTTTTTTTAATAAATTAGTGAAGAACTCTAATTCTTGAAGAAAATAAAGAATTTCATTGATAAATATAAAATAAATAGAGTTTAACGAAGTACTCAGTTTAAAGCCAACTAATTTTGATTAGCAACTTCACAAGCAATTCAAGTATTAAGCCTAAGAATAACTATCTTAGAGACAAGTGTTCTTAACTTAATCCATTTGTTAGTTCATTTGGAAACTCGGTCAAATTACCAATTTGAATGATTGAATTTTTATATGCTTTTTATTATACTTCCTATTTAATTAATATGTATTATCCGATTTTGTGTATTCATTAAGAATTAAAGTGTGCAACAGAAGCATGGGAATCTACGTGAGGTTGAAGCATAATTTTGTATAATTGAATTCATGAAATTTCCTTGATAGAGAGAAAAATATATTTATTAAATTATTTATGTGAATTTAACAAGTTATAAATCTGAATCTAATAATAAAGTTTTGAGTTATTAAACGTTGTTATTGAGCTTCAGTCCACTAAGAGCCTAATCAAAATGGTCTAGGCTCAAGACATCACAATGACTTAAGGCTAAAAGCCCAAATTAGGGCCTAATATTTTTGAGTTTGAGCAATTTTGGACTAAAACTTTTAACTTGCTCAATGAAAGTCTAAACGTTCACTTATCTAATTTTAAGCCTTTTTGGATGGAAATTAGGGCGTGTCATACACGCGTCATTACAACGTATAATGTGGCCCCGTTATTATATTTTCAAATGCCACGTTAAAAAAACTAAAAGGCCACGTGGAACGGTAAACTAATTCAAAATTTTCATAACCCTAATTTAACTTTAATTCCAAATATTCACCCATCTCTGTCTTGCCTCTTTCACGCATCTTCATCATTCCACGCTCCAATCTTCATTCAAGGAGTTTTCTTGCTTGCTTCACGCGTCATCTCACTGATTTGCCTTTCAGTTTCTCTCCAACAATCGCCAAGAATGTTTGATATACTCATTACTTTGGTCTTTTGTGTATTATCTTTCAACCTAGATATGCTACACCTTCATGATATTATCCCCACTGGGTTTTTCAGGATGAATGCCCCTTAAGTAAGATTTTTGATGGACTTCACAACCTCCTTCAATTTTGTAGCGATGATCTTTAAAATTACTCTGTGCAATAGGAAATAAGGAGAATACTTAGTCATATCATACTTAGTTTGAATGCGTAGCAGTTGAAGTAAAGTAGGAGAAGCCATTTTCTAATACTTATTCTTTCAACAGATTTTGCATTCCTTACGTATTTATATAAATCCCTTTGTAACTTATGATAAAAAAATCTTAACTTCGTACACATAATTAACCAACCTGAATGACCTTGCTGAGCTATTGCATGAAACAATTATATTAGGTTAGTATGTAATGCCATTATGCATGAAACAATTATATCATCTTTTCAACTTATGTTTCCTAACATATTCTATTAAGTGGCACTCTTGTACAATCATTATCCCTATTCCTTCACCATACAAATCAACTTCTAAGATATTTCTTCATTATACTGTTCATATGTACCTCTTAAACCATATGTTTGCAATGAATTAGTTAGTTGATGGAATTATTATGAATATGTAAAGCATCATGTGTTGTGCTATGCTTCAATTTCTCACTTTGACTTCAGTGTTTCTTTTCACCATTCTGACTTTGTCTCTTTCTTTTCATGGGGTTGGTCATTTCAGTTTGGCAGAATGGCATTTGATAAGGTAACTCTGAGATTTCACCACGCGGGAGGTTTTGTTAATGTGGCTGATAACGTTGGGTATGAGGGTGGTTTTATGTATGAAATTCAATTTGATCCTGACTTACTCAGGTACTTTGAATTGGTTAATTTATATAAAAGAAGTGGGTATAACGATGTGAAAAAGATTTCTTTTATCTTATGCCTAGTTTTGCACTATCTAATGGTTTGAGGATTGTAGAAAATGATGCTAGTATGTTAGATATGGTTAGTGAGATAATGGGTACAGGTGGTATTGAAACTTATATTGAACATGATGTGGATACCCTATTGAAATGATTAAGGATGAACGTAATGAGCTTAATCAAGAAAATGTAGTTGAAGATAATGGTCAGGATGTTAATAATGTAGGGTTTAGAGGTAATGTAGGAAATTTAAATGATGTGTCAAATGTGGAGGATGAAGATGATGCAGATATAGAGGATGAAGAAAATACAAATATGGAGGATGAAGAGGATTTAGAACAAGGAGATGAAGATAATGGTCCAGATAAAGATGATGGAGATTATGGAGAACATAAAGATGATGCAGGTGATGTAGATGATGAAGATGAGGTAGTTTTGTCTGAATATTATGACAGTGATGAATATGAAGAACTTGTTAGTGATATAGATGATGTGATAGATGATGCTACTAGGAGGAAAAGAAAACACCTTGTTTATGATAAAAATGCAACTAAGCCTTACATTGAATTAGGGATGATTTTTCTTAATCATTTGCAATTTAAAAGTATAGTTAGTTTGTTGTCCATCAAAACAAAGAGGGTTGTCATGTTTACCAAAAATAAGCCCAAATTTGCCCAAGGTAAATATAAGACAGAGAACTGCCCTTGGTATATATGTGGAGCATTTGATAGGAAACTGCATTCTTTTCAAGTAAGAAAATTTAGGAACACCCATGACTGTAATAGGGTATATACAAATCCTAGGATGAACACCAGCATCTTATCTAACTTGTGGAAGGATAAGCTTAAAAGGGAGCAATCTTTGAAAAGTGATGATATTAGATTTTACATTAAAGATACAAAAGAATACAAAAGTGACCAAAAAGTAAAATGTTGACCACGTGTCTAAGAGGGGCATGATCATGATATGCAGCCACTGCCATACAGAAGGACACAACAAAAGAGGTTGTCCTTGGAAGGGCAGAGATGTAATTTCTATGATATTTTGTCTTTTATATGGTATAGCTAAAATTCTTTTTTATAGTAGTGGAAATCTGATAGGTTTTTTGTTTCATTTTCATTATTATCAATAGCAGGTTCCAACTTAGTTTCAATTCCTCAACTATACCAGTTAACCCCAGAAAACATATCCACAGTTCAAACCAACACTGAAATCCCGGTAAATGTCTTTACATCTGTATTGAACAATGCTGAAAGGGGAAAGAAAGCTAAAAGAGGAGCAAATGCCTCTGCCTCTGCCTCTGCCTCTGCTAATGTGGATGTATCTACTAGTGCCATGACTATTTCAAGTATTACCAACACCTCAAATACTACTCATGTATATGGAAGTGCAAATGCAATAGCCTCAGTTGTTCTCTCAACACCTGGAGGTGCTTCAGAAATAAAAAAGCATTTATACGTCTTCAAGGCCACCACCAAAAAGACCACCAAAGGGAGAAGAGGGCCTGGTTATGGTGTTACAGATGATGGAAGCGGAATGAGGATGTTTGCTGTTGGCAGATCTAGCCCAAATTCTCAAGCAAAAATTTTAGGACAAAGGGGCTATCTCATACTCTTCTCTTCAACAGGAAGCAAATAAGAAGTTCAAGAAATAGATGGAAGGGATAGGGATATACACAAATTAAACCACAGGGTTGCAGATACTAAAAGTAAGTGTTAAATATTTGCATTCTTAAGTGATACAACTTAAGTTAACAATGTTTACATTTTATCTTCAGCCTAGAAGGTGAAGTTAGAGACTACTAAACTTTGGGCATAAATCAAAAAAGAGCAAGCAAGCTATTACTGGGCATGTTAATCTAAGTCAAGAAAGTCAAACTGCATCTTCAAAGAGAAAGGAGAAAATGTAAACTAAAATGTGTTTGTTAGTGAACTGAACAATTTTTTTATATTTGTGTACTGAATAAGAAACTAAAATTGCATCTTCAACGTACATACCTTATATCCATCAGTTTTGTGATATTTGTATACTGAACAATGGTTGTGAGGTTGGATATCTATTGAATGTAAGGATCTTGTTGGCATTTATATTTTATTATATGAATGAATGCAATGACTACCAATTTCAGTCTTAATTGCTTTTCTTTTAGGTTTTTTCTTTTTTTCGAAGTTCATGAATGCTAAATGATGAAACTGCATTTGTTTATGTATGCCACAAAACACTTTCACTAAGCTCAATTATATTTACACAAGATGTACATTGTTAATACAAAGAGTGACCACGTGAACAATTAAGCCTATAATTTTACAACACATAATTTCCAAGATATGAGTCCTTAATGTCACAATCATGATATGGTTTTAGATGTTGAAACATCAAACAATTGCACTTTCCAATATCAGGTAAGCTCAATTACATTTAGAAATTGTTCTATTATTTAAAATTTTTTCCAGGTAAGGCTTTAAATATACAACTATTGCCTAAATTGCCTTCATTATTCAGGCTACAAACATAAGTAAAACTACTAAACACAAACTTAAACAAGCTACAAATTTCCAACACTTTGTTGGATGTGTTTCATTACTATTCCTCATGGCATCTAACTCATTCTTCAACTTCAAATTTTATGCAATCATTTTAGCTTCCAAAACATCTACTGCGTTCTCTCTTAACTCTACCACTTCAGCCTTCAATAGATTACTTTGACGGTATAGCATCTTCTCTCTTTTTTCAGCTATAAAATAATATGTCTTGCTTTTGGAGAAAATCTTTGATCATATCATACATGAAATCCACAAACATTTTCGCTCTACCATCAAAGAAAAAACAGCAATTCGTTAATGAGAAATATGAACATATTTATATAAAATAACTTCAAAATGTACCAAAATTACTGAAAAAAGTCGACAGCCATAAAACCTTCTTTTTGGATTTTCATCAGTCCATGAAATTCATCTAGGTGCTTTCAAGTTATAGTAACAATATTTAGCCTCTCTATCATAGTCTCATTTAATTGGGTAAGTTGAAGAAATCAGCTTGTATGACCTTGAATCAAGCTTAAAACGCGTTCCTCTACTGCCAAAGATGATATTTTCAAAATTTTCCATTAAACACAAAATTACAGCCAAGAAAACAACTAACTGAATCCTCTAATCAACCTCATTACCATGAAGAACTACTAATTGAGCTCATTCTCAAGTATTCCCAATTGATGTCTTCGAAAATGTAGTTCAATCCACTAATCTACCTTTTCATCTAAATGGTAAATTACAATGATGTGATGTTGATTATGCAGCCACTGATTGCCAAATGATGTCTACAGAACTAAATTTGTATGCTGCTAAGAATTTGCATTTGTTCCACGAATGTTATACTTTATCTTAAATCAAGCGAATAGAGAAAAACAAAACATGGATAGCAACAAGAAAGCTAAACCAAGTGATTTAAATCATATCCTACATACAATGTGAAGTAGATCAGGAAGAGAAGAATTGATCATATCCTACATACAATGTATAATAGAATTGTACATGAAAACAATTATATTCTACGTGCTATTCAGCCCTATAATCAAACTCATTTAAAGAAGATAAAGGAATTTACCTAAATTTCATTGTTAACGAAACTTTCCATAAAAAGGGAAAAGGGGGGAAAGAATAAAGTGAAGATTCAAACACCAAAAATTATATACAAAAATTAGAAGGGAGCATAAGTTATTACCTGCTTAAGGCTTCAATTAGAATACTAGTACATCACTACCTTCCACTACCTATTCAAAATCCAATCATAAATAAGAAGAAAATTTTGGGAGGAAACCAAAGGCAAAAGAGGCATATGTATGTTTCGAATCTCCAAAAACCCAACCACCCATTCATCTCTAAAAACGATCTAGAAGGGGAGTTGAATAGATCTTTTAATCTTTTTCGCAAAGCGCTACAAAACAGATAATTAGAACACACTAAACAAACAAAAACAAATTGAAATGTAAAGGAATAGAGAAGAGAGGAACACAATATTTATAGAGGTTCGGTGCTAAGACCTACGTCCTCTACCTAAGCTCTCACTTAGGATTTTGCCAATGCTCTTTACTGCACACGTTTTAGTTCAGTGTAAACTCTTCAAACAACTTGACTTTCGGCTCAAGCTACACCTTACAGATGATTTGTTTTCCCGGCACAAATCCTACCTCCAAGCAATTTTCCTCCAATCACTCAGCTTACAATAATAACAATGATAAAGATGAAGTAGCAAAACTTAGTACAGCTGAATACAATCAATATAGGCTAAGTAGCAAAATTGAGAGCAATATGATGATGATTTTTGAACTATAGCA
>JANQAP020000523.1:938320-949643 GCA_026874005.2 Erythroxylum coriaceum
CACAGACGCAAAGAAAGAACACAGACGAAAGGAATCGTCTGTGTTAACTTCACACACAGACGCAAAGGAGGAACATAGATGCAAGAAACACAAACAACACATCATAACACAGACGCAAGGAATCGTCTGTGATGACACATCATAAGGTAGACGATAGAAAGAGAGACGATAGAAAGGCAGACGATAGAAAGACAGACGATAGAAAGGCAGACGATAGAAAGATAGACGATAGAAAGGAAGACGATAGAAAGGCAGTCGATAGAAAGATAGACGATAGAAAGGCAGGCCATAAATAAATACAGACGATAGGGGGGGTCAACCCAGACGGTATATGTCAATTATAGATGATAGAACCCAGACGATAGAACACAGATCATAAGTAAACACAGACGATGGGCTAACCTGGGACGATAAAAAAGAAGTTAAGTCAGTATGTTTGAACAGTCTCTTACTTGGAATTAAACATAGAATTCACTGATCAAGGATCAAGAATCAGTTAAAGACTTAGACTAAGTACAAGTCATAGGACCATATGGTAAGAAATGATCAAGATGAAGTTTCAAGTTAAGGTTTGTCTTGGTGAGGGCACTCCACCCTTATGGGATGCGTGTCCAGATGTCACTTAGGACATCGGCCACGTGTCTCACAAGGGGTGGGGGCCCAATAGGGGATGTCCATTTTACAGGAAAAACTCTGTCGAATTTTCAATAGGCTCATCGTAAAACATGACATCGTCATTTTTAAATAAAAAGTGGAACTCCTTAATATTAAGTCATGGTATTATTCTCGGGGCATCTAAAATTGGTTTAGGTTTTAAATCCTAAAGGTCATTTCTAATTTTCTTTCTATACATCAACCAAGAGTAGAGCCCTCCACTTTAAGACACTTGGTTTGGTGTGAAAGAGCACAATCTACCTGTGAGTTAATATTCATGATTATGATTCATCATAGAGATCACCATCATTATCATATGCATGCATGGAATTCATACATATAGATTGACACATGTATACATATTTATGTTGTGCAATGTTGTTCTTGTCTTGATATGTGTAAGAGAAGTGGATATAACAATGTGAAAAAGAATTTTTATCTTATGCCTGGTTTTGAACTATCGAATGGTTTAAGGGTTGTACAAGATGATACTAGTGTGTTAGATATGGTTAGTGAGATGATGGGAATAGATGATATTGATATTTATATTGAACATGATGTAGATACCCCTATTGAAATGATTGAGCATGAATGTAATAAGCTTAATCAAGATAATGTAGTTGAAGATCATGGTCAAGATGTTAATAATGTAGGTAATTTAGACGATGTCTCAAATATGGAGGATGAAGATGATGAAGAGGATTTAGAGTAAGGAGATGAAGATAATGGTTCAGATGAAGATGATGGAGATCATTGAGAACATGAAGATGATGGAGGTGGTGCAAATGAGGTAGTTTTGTCTGAACATTATGACAGTGATGAATATGAATAACTTGTTAATGATATAGATGATATGGTAGATGATGCTACTAGGAGGAAAAGAAAATACCCTGGTTATGATGATAATGCAGCTGAGCCTTACATTGAATTAGGGATGATTTTTCTTAATCATTTGCAATTTAAGTGTGTAGTTAGTTTGTTGTCCATCAAAACAAAGAGGGTTGTCATGTTTACCAAAAATAAGCCCAAATTTGTCCAAAGTAAATATAGGACATAGAATTGCCCTTGGTATATATATGAAGCATTTGATATGAAGCTACAGTCATTTCAAGTTAGGAAATTTAGGGACACTCATGACTGTAATAGGGTATATACAAATCTTAGGATGAACATCAACATCTTATCTGACTTGTTGAAGGATAAGCTTAAAAGGGAGCCATTTTTTACGAATGATGATATCAAATTTTATGTTAAGGGTTGTTTTGGAGTTGAAGGCTCCATGAGTATGGTGAGAAAAGCAAAGTAAAAATAGTAGACAATGTTGTGATCAATATTGAAGAGGAGCTTGGGAAGTTTTGGTCTTATGCTGAAGTCATTAGGCAGACCAAACCAGGAAGCACTGTTACATTGACAGTGTCTCGACCAATTCCAACATCTCCACCTGTATTTGAAAGAATGTACATATGTATATAAGCTATTAAGCAAAGGTTTAGGCATGGGTGCAAGCATTGTTTTGGCCCAAATAGATGTTGGCTCAAAACCATAACTAAGGATGAACTTCTATGTGCTGTGGGAAGAGATGGAAATAATCAAATGTTTCCTATTGCTTGGGTTGTGGTTAAAGTTGAGTCGATTGTCACCTAAAGGTGGTTCATTGAAAGACTACAAGAAGATTTACCTCACTTGGGCTCTGGAATTGATTAGACTATAAAGACTGATCAATAAAAGGTAAAAGTTTCACATCAGTCTTATTTTTACTTTTATTTTTCTAATATTTATATGCCAACTATAACTATGATGAAATATGTATATTTGTGTCCAGATGCTTATTGAAATGGTTATGATTTTCCTTGTAGGGACTTGATAGAGCCATTGTAGATTTACGTCTAGATGTTAAGCATAGGTTTTGTGCTAGACATGTTAACGTGAATTGGCATAGAAGAGGGCATAAAGGGGAATAGATGAAGGAGAACTTTTGAAAAATTGCAAAATCCTTCACAGTAAGGGAATTTGAAGAAAATCTGGATAAGTTAAGAGCCAAAAAGGAAAGGGCAGCAGAAAATATTGAGAGTTACACACCAGTTCAACAATGGTGTAGGGCTTTCCAGAGAGAAGATTCTATGATTGAGTTGGTTGACATTACCTTATATGAGACATTCAATAAGACTCCAGTTGATGCAAAGAAAATGTCAGTTTTAGGGTTGTTTAAGCAAATTATAAAAGAAATGATGAAAAGAATTATGAGAAAAAGAAAAGAGGCTGCCAAGTGGAAAGAAAATTTAGGGTTAAGAATATCGGAAGCTATTGAGAAGAGTGTCATGATTGCTCAACATTGTTCAGTACATCATAACGGAGAAGGAGGGTATAAGATTGATCATGGTGAGAACGGATATGTGGTGAGGCTTCAGAGCAAAATATGCTCTTGTAGGAGATATACTCTCTCTGGCATTCCTTGTGTACATGCCATATGTGCTATTAGAGGCAAGAGGGTTAATATTGAAGAGTACACTTCAAGTTGCTTATGGAAGAGTGAATATGTCAAAGCATATAGGAAGGCTATTCAACTAATGCCTATAAAGAACTAACCCATTAGTAATGAAGAAATTGTTAGGCCACCATAATTCAAACAGGGACCTAATAGGCCTAAAATAACTAGAAAAAGAGTGTTGATAAGCCTCAAAAGAATACAAAAGTGATCAAAAAGCAAAATACTGACCATGTGTCTAGGAGGGGCATGATCATGACATGCAGCCACTACCACACAGAAGGACATAACAAAAGACGTTGTCCTTGGAAGGGTAGAAAGGTTATTTCTATGTTGTTTTGTCTTTTCTATGGTACAACTAAGATTCTTTTCCATAGTAGTGGAAACCTGATAGTTTTTTTGGTTTCATTTTCAATGTTATCAATAGCAGGTTTTAGCCCAGTTTCAAAATCCTCGCCCAGACTAGTCAACTCATTTCCATATGGAGCAAAACACAACCAACTCATAGTCAACCCCAGAAAACATATCCACAGTTCAAACCAACACTGAAATCCCAATAAATGCCTCTGTATTGGCATCTAACAATGCTGAAAGGGAAAAGAGAGGTATAAGAAGAGTAAATGCCTCAGCTTCTGCCTCTGCCTCTGCCTCTACTACTGTGTCTGTATTTACTAGTTCCATAACTGCTTTAAGTACTGCCAACACCTCAAGTAATGGTCATGTATATGGAAGTGCAAATGTAACAACCTCAGTTGTTCTCCCAACACCTAGAGGTGCTTCAGAAAGAACAAATATTTCTACATCTTCAAAGGCCACCACAAAAAACCACCAAAGGGAGAATAGGGTCTGGTTATGGTATTGTAGATGATGGAAGCAGAATAAGGATGTTTGGTGCTGACAGATCTAGCTCAAATTCTCAAGCAAAAATTTTATAAAAAAAGTCTGTCACATACTCTTCTCTTCAACAAGAAGCAAATAGGAAGTTCAAGAAATAGATGGAAGGGATTGGGATATAAACAATTCAAACCACAGGGTCACAGATGCTAAATGTAAGTGTTAACTATTTGCATTATTATTAAACATTAATTAAGTGTTACAATTTAAGTTAACAATGTTTGCATTTTATCTACAGAAGTCAGAGATTACTAAACCTTGGGTCAAAATCAAAAAAGAGCAAGCAAGCTGTTACTAGGTATGTGATTCCAAGTCAAGAAAGTCAAACTGCACCCAAAGGGAAAACAAAAAAAGTAAACTAAATTGTGTTTGTTAGTGAACTGAATAATTTTGTGATATTTGTGTATTGAATAAGAAACTAAAACTACATCTTTAATATACATACCTTATATCCATCAATTTTGTGATATTTTTGTACTGAACAATGGTTGAGAGGTTGGATATCTATTGAGAGGTTGGATATCAATTGAATGTAAGGATCTTGTTGGCATTTTCATGTTATTATATCAATGAATGCAATGACTGCCAATTTTGGTGTGAATTGCTTTTCTTTTAAGGTTTTTTCCTTTTTGTTGAAATTCATGAATGCTAGATGATGAAACTGCATTTGTTTGTGTATGCCACAAAAAACTTTCACTAAGCTCAACTGCATTTACACAAGATGTACATTGTTAATACAAAGAGTAAACAAGTGAATAATTAACCCCATAATTTTGCAACATATAATTCCTTAATGTCACAATCGTAATATGGTTCCAGATGTTGAAACATCAAAATTTTGCATTTTCCAATATCAGGTAAGCTCAGTTACATTTAGACACTATTTTAGTCTATAAAACCATTTCCATATAAGACTTTAAACATACAACTATTGCCTAAAGTGCCCTCATTATTTAGGCTAACAAACATAAGCAAAACTACTAAACACAAGTTTAAACAAGCTACAAATTTCCAACATTTTGTTGAATGTGTTTCATTACTACTCCTCATGGCATCTAACTCATTCTTTAACTTCAAATTTTCTGTAATCATTTCAGCTTGCAAAACATCTACTGCATTCCATCTTAACTCTGCCACTTCAGCCTTCAATAAATTACTTTGACAATATAACATCTTCTCTCTGTTTTTCTTCTCTAAAATATTTTGTCTTGCTTTTAAAGAAAATATTTGATCATGTCATTCATGAAATCCACAAATATTTTCACTCTACCATCAAAGAAAAAACAACAAATAGATAATGAAAAATATGAACATATTTATATAAAAAAACATAAAAATGTACCTAAATTACCAAAAAAAGTCGACAGCTATAAAACCTTCTTCCTGAATTTTCATCAGTCCATGAAGTCCATCTAAGTGCTTTTAAGTTACAGTAACAATATTTAGCCTCTTCGTCATAGTCCCATTTAACTAGGTAAGTTGAAGAAATTAGCTTGTATGACCTAGAATCAAACCTAGAACGCGTTCCTCCACTGCCAAAGATGAAATTTTCAAAAATTTTCACTAAACAAAAAATTACAACTAAGAAAACAACAAACTGAATCCTCTAATCAACCTCAGTACCTTAAAGAACTACTATTTGAGCTCATTCTCAAATATTCCCAACTGATGCCTTCGAAAGTGTAGTTTAATCCTCTAATCTACCTTTTCCGCTAATAGGTAAATTACAATGCTATAATGTTGATTGTGCACCTACCGATAGCTAAATGATGTCTACAAAACTGAATTTGTATGCTACTAAAAATCTGCATCTCTTCCATAAATAACATACTTTATCTTAAACCTAGTAGATAGAGATAAACAAAACATAGATAAGCACCAAGGGAGCTAAACCAAGTGACATAAATCATATCTTACATATAATATGAAGTAGATGGGGAAGAGAAGACTTGATCGTATCCTATATACAATGTATAATAGAATTGTACATGAAAACAATTCTATTCTACATGCTATTCAGCCCTATAATCAAACCCATTTAAAGAAGAAAAATTAATTTACCTAAATTACATTGTTAACAAAACTTTCCATAAAAAGGGGAAAAAAAGGGAAAGGAATAAAGTGAAGATTCAAACTTCAAAATTATATATAAAAATTAAAAGGGAGCCTAAGTTATTACCTACCTGGGGCTTCAATCAGAATACTAGTACATCACTTCCTTACACTACTTGTGGAAAAGGGACACATGTATGTTTCGAATCTCTAAAACCCCAACCACCTATTCATCTCTAACTTTAAAAGAGAAAACTCACACTACTGGAAGACGATACTATGATTATGCGTGAAGTGATGATGCATGCAGGGATTGGAGTGATCACACAACTGAGAGAAACAGGGTGAAATTTTGGGGGATTAAATGTTGATTTAGGGTTAAAGAGTAAAAATTTAAATGGAATTAAAAAATTTTTCTAAAAGTCCACATGGCCTGACCTGTACATCTGTTTTTAATGTGGCATCTAAAGATTAACTAGTTTGCATGTCACAACGCGTGTATGACACGCCCTAATTTCCGTCCAAAAAAGCATGAAATTGAGCAGATTTACGAAAGTTTAGACCTTCATTGAGCAAGTTACAAGTTTTAGTCCTAAATTGATCAAACTAAAATTTTTTAGGCTCCAATTTGGGCTTTTAGCCCTAAAAGTTGTTTTCAATCTTTGCTGAATAATAGGGATCCTTTTAAAAGTGATTTGTACTAACTTAAGTCCTATCAATTGTTGTTCACCAATTTCTCAACATAGGGGTGATCTACATTTTCTCTGTACAAAAATTCATAAGGAGCCATTTCAATACTAGCATGGTAACTATTGTTATAAGGAAATTCAATCAATGGAAACTGCAAATCCCAATGACCACCAAAATCAATAATGCACATCTTAAGCATATCTTTTAAAGTCTGAATAGTTCTCTCAGACTGGCCATCTATCTGAGGATGAAAAGCATTGCTAAAGTCCAATCTTATACCCTAGGCTTTTTGTAACTCTCGCCAAAAAACTAATGTAAATTTGGAATCCCTATCAGAGATTATGGATTGTGGAACCCTATGCAAACACACAATTTTATTGACATAAAGCCTAGCTAACTTATTAGTAGAATAAGTCTTCTTGATAGGTAAGGAGTGTGCAGACTTTGTTAATCTATCCATAATCACTCATATAGCATTATATCTTGTATTAGTATGGTGCAATCCAGTCATAAAATCTATAGTAATCATATCTCATTTCCACTCAGGAATAGGGAGTTGTTGTAATAATCCAGAAGGGCTTTGGTGCTCAAGCTTTACTTGTTGACATGTAAGGCACCTAGACACAAATTCTGCAATATCCTTTTTCATTCCACTCCACCAATACGTCCCTTTGAGATTATGGTACATCTTGGCCAAGCCTGAATGAACACTATAAGTTGTAAAGTCTGCCTCCTCCATAATTTCTTTCTTAGGTCATCAACATCTGGTACACATACTCTAGTACCCATCCTCATAGTACCATCACCATCCACAATAAAATCCTTAGCTCGATTCTCATGAATCTCTTCAACTATCTTACATAACTGAGGGTCTTTGGACTGAACAATGTTGACTCTCTCCAAAAGCATTGATCTAACCTTGAATTATGCTAGCAAATATCTTGATATTGATATCTTCCATTACAATCCTTGGTCTACTAACTCGTGCAACTCTTTAATTAAGGTTCTTCTTACAGATTTGATGTGAGAAAGACTACTAGATGATTTTTTGCTCAAAGCATTAGTTCCTACATTAGCCTTACTTAGTTGATACAAAATGGAACAATCATAATCTTTCAAAAGCTCCATCTATCTTCGTTCCCTTAAGTTTAGATCCCTTTGCTGAAAAATGTATTTCAAACTTTTATGATCAGTATAGATCCCGTAAGTCGCACCATATAAATAACATCTCTAAATCTTAAGTGCAAACACCACAACTGCCATTTCTAAGTCATGAGTAAGATAGTTCTACTCATGCTTCTTTAGTTTTCAAGAAGCATAAGCCACTACTCGTCCGTGCTGCATAAACACATAATCCAAACTAACCCTAAAAGCATCACAATACACTATAAATCCATCTAACCCTAAAGGTAAGGTCAAAATTGGAGTTGATGTTAACCTGTCCTTAAGTTGCTGGAAACTATCCTCACACACCTCTAGCTAAACAAATTTAGCATTCTTCTGAGTTAACTTAGCCAGAGGTGTAACTATTCGAGAGAAATCTTGGACATATCTTCGATAATAACTCGCTAAGCCTATGAAACTCCGAACCTTAGTAACAATAGTCGGTCTTCACCATTCCATGATAGCTTCAATCTTCTTAGGATCCACTTATATGCCATCTTTAGATACTACGTGTCCCAAGAAGACTACATGATCCAACCAAAATTCACACTTTAGAAAATTTAGCATACAACTGATGCTCCCTTAAAGTTTGCAAAACCATTCATAGATGTACCGCATGTTCTTCTTCACTATTAGAATATAACAAAATGTCATCAATGAATACAATGACAATCCTATCCATAAAAGATCTAAACACCCTATTCATCAAGTCCATAAAGGCTGCAGGAGCATTAGTCAACCCAAAGGACATCACCAAAAATTTATAATGATTGTACCTAGAATGAAAATTAGTTTCTGGAATACATTCTCCTTTAATCCTCAATTGATGATAATCAATTTTAGAAAAAAATCTAGCCCCTTAAAGTTAGTTAAACAAATTATCGATTCTTAAAAGTGGATACTTATTCTTTATCGTCATTTTATTTAATTCCTTGTAATCAATACAGAGTCCAAGGCTACTATCCTTCTTCTTTACAAATAATACTGGTGCACCCTATGGAGAAGTCCTAGGTTTGATAAATCCCCTATCTAACAATTCTTGTAATTACTCCTTAAGCTCCTTTAACTCTATGGAGGCCATCCGATAAGGTAGAATCGTGATAGGAGGTGTAACCTAACACTACACCAATACATAATTCAATCTCCCTTTCTGGTGACAAACCTGGCAACTTTTTAAGAAACACGTCAGGAAATTCACATACAATTGGGATATGATCAATTGAACCTTTCTCTGTTAAAGTATCCATTACTAGGGCCAAAAACCCTTAATAACCTGGTCTAAACATCTTTTTAGCAGTATTGGAAAACATAAAGTTTTTTAGGAACTTCCCCTTTATCACCTCTAAACTAGAATTCAACATCATCAGGAATCCTAAAAATTACAAACTTCTCCTAATGATCCAAGGTTGCAAAGTGTTGTCACGACTAATGCATACCCAAAATCATATCAAAATCCATCACATCTAATAATACTAAATTAGCCACTAATTCTCTACCCTCGATCGAAACCAAACAAGAAGGGAAAATAATATCTGTATTCAAGGATTCACCCAGAGGGGTGGCGACTAATAAAGGAGTTACTAATCTGGTTGCTTTCCAACCATCCTTGATGCAAACACAGGGGATATATACGAATAGGTAGCACCTGTGTCAAATAAAACTCTAGCATCAACATAACAAATTGATACAATACCTACTACAACTGCATTAGAGGTCTAAGCATCTTGTAATGTAAGGGTGAATACTCGAACCTTTCCTCCTCCTAACTGTTGAGAGGTCGAAACTTATCCAACATTTCTAATACTAGACCTACCCCTAGTCTGGAATCTATCCCCAAGCCTACCTCCTGATCCATGGCCCTGCTGGCCCATAATCTGAGATTCACTTCGATACTATGACTAATATTGAGGTTGAACCTGATGTTGTGGTATGAGTTACCTGGTGGGTGTCACTAGGTTGTGCGCACAGTGAGTCAATTGGTTGGGTATAGATTTGGGTTAGTATTGGATCCATTGATTGAGATATGATGCAGTTGGGGTGGTTTGATCAAACTTGCTATCGAAAGCCAACCAATATATAGTACATGAGAGGTAGCATAATTGTGGCGACTCGGTCAAGCTTGCTCTCGAATAACAATCATGTCGTAGTGAGGCTGTGGCGGTTCAGTTGAGTGTGGCTATCAAATTGTAGTCCACTACATTGGACTAAGTGACCCATATGGAACAAGAGAGCCCCTATGGCTATAGTCTATAGTTAAGGGGAATGTTATAGGGTCATTCGTCAGTCCTCCACTATTATTTGTTATTTGTGATTGTGATGATTATGTGACATGATATTGATATAGGAAATGCATGCATGATTATGACAAAAATCATTATGTTATGAAATTGCATTTATGGATGTAATACCTTATAAATATATACATATATATATGTGTGTATCATTTGAAATCTTTAAGAGTGCGTAATATAACAATAGTATTAATTCACTTAGCGAGGTCTGACTCCCTCAAATATTTTTTAGGATCTTCTTTTCAAATCTTTTTTAACAAGGTATTTCGTCGGTCTTGTTCCTCTCTAGCGATTCAATGTATGTTTGTTGGTGACCTTTGACTCTAGAGCTATGGTAGTCTTGTATATACTAGATTTTCCTTGTATTAACTATCTTAACATTGTAGCACACTGAGTATTGTAAATTGTTAGAGCTGTTTGATTATTATCAGCATGAGTTTCATCATTTTGAAATCTCATCTTTATGATGGATATAGGAATTTGACGACATTTTAGGCTTGCTAAGGGTCCAGTAAACCTTAAGTTTATTGTTCCTTTAGTGTTGGTCACAATCTTGGGTTGGGTCATGAATATATAAACTATTTTGTTTCGTTTATTCATTTTCAATGTGGAACTTATTAGTTATTTCAATAACGAAAAACATTTTGTGACCCATGGGACATGGTTACTTGTGTCCCCAAGTGTCAACTATAGATGGCAATGGGTCAGCCTATGGGCCAATCCCGTTAATTTTTTAAAATTAAAATTGTAAAACAATGTCTTTTTTTAATTGGGGCCAAGTTTGGGTTGCCCGACCTAAGTCTACCTGAGGCCAAACTCTTCTAAGTAAAACAATGTAATTTTGCTTAGAATAGTTAGACCTCGAGTTGGCATGAGCTTTGTTGATATTAAAACCTATCTACTTGTTTTACGCTCAAAAACTGCAAGTGAACGGGTCATGATTTGTAGTAAAAGAGCGAATATCGATCCTACAGGGATTGATGCCTAGACACCGCTTAATTTAGACACAACTTTGCTTAAGAAACTAAATTATGAAATGCAAATAATTTGAAAAATTAAATTAAAATTAAAAGACTAATGTAAACAATGGACA
>JANQAP020000523.1:957677-981767 GCA_026874005.2 Erythroxylum coriaceum
GATCCTAGGTTTTATCATAAACCTCATAAGATTCACATGATAACAGATAAATCGGTTTACTAAGCAGCTACTGCATCTTATTATCTCAACAATTTTCCTAGTTGCTGCAATCTATAAATGTAAATCCTTGAGCCAAGTTACATGCAATATGAATTTCATGGTAGGTTCCTTGTCTGAATCATTTACAAATACTCAACGCGAGATAGCAAGCTGAAAATGCACTGCAGTCTGCACAGTGCCAAGATACTCCACAAGCACAGTCATTGCACTTCCCACATCATCTTCAAGCTTCAATTATATTACATACAAGAGAACAACTTTATAGATGCTTTACGTTCCTAGTTCCAACTATGCACAAGCATGTCTATAAATTTGCGCGACTTGATTTAGCAACATCTTAAGAGCAGTTGCATACTACATTCAGTTGAGTTCAGTTGAAAGACTGGCTATCAGTAACAAATATTAGAGCCTCTTGAATGATCACTTTTTTGTCTTATCTTTAATTTTCCAGAAAATAACTAACCCGGAGGAGGTTGATGATTCCGTCGAATCCGACATGGTTTTCCTTGGTGTAATAGCATTCTTTGACCCACCAAAGGACTCAGCAAAGCAAGCTCTGTGGAGGCTTGCTGAGAAGGGAGTGAAAGCAAAGGTATTAACAGGTGATTCTCTGTCTCTGGCAATAAGGATTTGTAAAGAACTTGGCATCAGAACCACTCATGTAACAACAGGACCAGATCTTGAGAAACTCAGTCAGGAAGCCTTCCATGAGACTGTTAAAAGAGCAACAGTACTTGCTCGGCTCACTCCAATGCAAAAACAGCGAGTAGTGCAATCTTTGCAGACAATTGGTGAACATGTAGTTGGGTTCCTTGGTGATGGAGTAAATGACTCACTCGCAATAGATGCCGCCAATGTAGGCATCTCGGTTGACTCGGGAGCATCAGTGGCAAAAGACCTTGCTGATATCATCTTACTTGAGAAAGATCTCAATGTCCTTGTTGCCGGGGTTGAACATGGTCGCCTCACTTTCGGGAACACCATGAAATATATCAAAATGTCAGTTGTTGGAAATATAGGGAGTGTTCTTTCCCTTCTGGTAGCACTACTGGTGCTACAAATTGAGCCATTGTCTCCAAGGCAGCTCCTTACACAAACATTCTTATGCAGTGTGGGACAGATCGCAATTCCTTGGGACAAGATGGGAGATGACTCCATGAAAATCCCACATAAATGGTCTGAAAAATCTCTACCAATGTTCATATTATGGAATAGTCCAGTGTGCACTCTTATTGATGTAGCCAACCTTGCCTTCCTTGCCCTATACTACAGGGCTTACACCTCAATGGATGTCGAATTCTTCCACACTGCTTTGTTCATTGAAGGTCTTTCAATGCAGACCTTAATTTTCCACTTGATCCGGACAGAGAAAATCCCTTTCATTCAGGACATTGCATCATGGCCAGTAATTTGTTCAACCATACTCATCTGTGGCATTGGAATTGCGATTCCATACACAATCATAGGAGAATGGATGGGATTCGTCAAACTCCCATTTTCATACTTTGGTTTTTTGGTTGTGCTTTTTCTTGGATACTTCACGGTTGGTCAAGTAGTTAAGAGAGTTTACATTTTGATCTTCGAAAGGTGGCTTTAGACAACAGTATCAAATTATTCAGTTAGGAGAGAATAACATGATTCTTTTACACTGTACATTATTGCAAATGAGTACAAAAGATATAGCTTGTGTTTATTTAGGATAATCCACATTTTGGATGTGACTTTTCCCTGAAAATAATACCATCTCTAGAATTTGCAGAACTCATGAATGCAATTTCAGCTAGCAAAGGAACTTCTCAGAAATGTGAAAGGAGAGAAAAGCAAAATAGAAAAATAACCGCTAGTGGTTCTTTTTCTCAGGTATTCATGTTGTCTTTGCTGCAAATCTGCGATCCATTAAAATTTAGGATGCAGAAAGAATAAGACAAAAACCAAGGTCACAAACATTTTATTGCTGAAAATTTGCTTGGTAGGGGAGTTACCTGCACAGATACAGTATGTTGTCAGAGGAGTTTAAATTGTTGCGCATAGTTGGCAACAGAATGAAAAAATTTATTTTGGCAAGCCCGAAAATTTGCAACCATTTTGTCGGTGTCCGTGTGTGTATGAGGGCAGAAGTGCAGATACCTTGGTTACAATTTCAAAAAGTTATAAGAAGAAAGAGGAAAGAAATTAAAACTATTACCGAATTGGAGATAATTATTCCTGATATTCCATTCAAAATCCCAGTGCTTCCTGTCACTTTTTATTGTCCAGTAAGCCCAGCCAAAGGAGGCTCCATTATAGACCTCAAGTTGTGCCTTTCCAAAGCTCTGATAATCTGTCTGAGATCCATCCGTTACATTCCATTCGTTTACCCATTCACCTGGAACCAACATAATAATTGTAAACAACCTACAGAGAATATGGTTCGAATCAAAAGTAAATATCAAAACTTGGCCTTTAGCAGGTCCCAAAAATCTTCTTTGCTAATTTCTAACAACGCTTAATTCACAGCTGATTCTTAATATCAGATTTTCACCTACCAATAAAAACCAGTGGACCGTTTATGCTGTTAAGAGCCTGTATTTGAGCTTGCCTACTGTTATATATGAATTGAATATTGTCAACAGTGCTCAGATTAACAAAGAAGGAGTCAAAAAGGTTGTAGTAATGTAAATCTACTGCAACGTTATTGGAGCCTATATTAGCCTGATAAAGCTCCAGTGGATCAGCATTGCCAATTCTTTGGCAGACAATGACATAAGCTGATGCGGAATATTTTCGAACAATGTCATAGCTCTTTTTGTAGTATGGAACTAGAACTTCAAGCGGAACTGAAGCAGCAGAGGGTTCGTTTAAAAGCTCAATTCCCAGCAAGGCAGGATGCTTAGCATACCTGAGAGTGCAATAAGTCAAGGGTGGAAATTCCATTTTAGTTAAGCTCCAAGCATGTTATAGCGACATAAAACTACCATGAGAAGTGGTCAGGAATTGCTATTAACATAACAAGCACACATGGTAAGTAAGAGGACTTGTGAAGGAGAACAATGCTCTGATTTTGATTCAGTGAGAGTCTTGTAGTAGGGAACTACATCAGAGTTTAAGAAAAAACAACACACAAAAGTCAATGTCAATAAAAGAGAGTGCCTCCAAGAAATAGATGATCTGACTAGCTCTCCAAGAACTAGTGATAAAACCATCTATAAATCAACTAAGTTGGTGATTCAAATGTCTGATTTAACAATAGGAGGTTCTTTACATGGTACCATGAATTCTTTGCGAGACCACTGGCACTAGATCAATTGCTACAACCAAAACTGGATATAATTGAACAACAATTGTATTGTTACCAAGAAAATAGTTGTTCAGAACATACCTTGAAGCTAGAAACTCTATAACGTCCAGTGTCTGTGAAATAAAATCTGGAGTTGGCCAGCCTATTGTACCATCTCTGCTCGCACTATGTTCCACTCCATTTTGCGAGCCTGGAGCCGCATGGAGGTCAATTATGCACTTTATGTCATAGGCTCTGCAATACATGTTTTAACTTTATTAAACAGAACCTGATTCTAAGTGTTGAAGTTCAGAGAGAAAGAGTAAGCAAAACCTACTGTGCCCATGAGAATGCATTATCTAGAGCTTCCAGAGATCCCCCAACAAATGGGGCTGGAGGATTAGGATCAAAAGCAATCCACCAACCAATGGGAATCCTCACTGTATTTATGTCATGTTTGTACAGAAATTTGAAGTCCTCAATGGTAATAAAACTGTTTCTGTGCTTCTGCAGTTCCCAAGACAAAAAAATCAAACAACCAAAAAGCTATACACATCATGATGCTATCTCTTAGTCTCACTTAACAAATGCTGGACAATTCCAAAATCCAAATTTTAATTAAAATGCTTCTATAGGTCAAGCTTTTACATGCAAAATGATTACTATTAACCAAAGAAGATTGAACAACTTTTCATCGGAAACAATAAAACAAAACACGTAAATAGCAATCACTGACTTGCCTTAAGAATCTCCTTGGCCCGGTTATGTCCATAGCCATTTGAAAGCTGGTAATCTCCATGCAAATCATTTGCCACAATCGTCATTTCAAATGTGGCTGCATTATCATCCCATCCTGGTTTTCCTGGATAATCTGCTGTGAGCTGGTTGTCTATTGTAGCCTAAACATTAAAGCATATGATATCATGCAATACAATTCAAACTTGAAAGCAATTAAAATAATCAACAATAGCGAGTGCCACATTTGACAGTTCTTTGTGTTGTGTTACTAGAGGATATTACAGCTATTTAGGTGCTGGGCACTGGGCAGGGTGCTGTGGGGGTTGAACGTCCAAAGCAGATATGTCCATTGTTCTGGATGGCTAAAAGATTGAACCCCTGAGGCCAATAGGGCTCTATACCACAGTGCAGAAATAGAGGATGCCAAAATTTTGTGATTTCCATTTTAATATTCGAAGAAGATATACAAGATCCTACCTGCAAATAGGCCCCATTAGAAAGTTTTACGTGAACTTTATTGTTGCCATTCCTGTCTATATAAAATATTTCTCCTGCAGAAGATGAATTTGCTGTTGCAGAGATAGAACAACCTACACCACCACAAGTTAGAAACTGTCCTTGAAAGGTCCGGAACTGGAACTCAGATGCAGAAACTCTCCACAACTGCAGGCAGAAAAAACCAATTTCGTTAACTTCAACCCTCAATATGACAAGGTATTATCTCTCAAACCCTTCAAAAATTGTATACGTAAAATCGAGAGCTATAATGGTAATGGATAGGAAATGTCAGGAAGTTGAAAGAAACTTCAACCTTTTACTTCCTCAAACATCTAAAGTTGAAGCATCAACAAAGCTACCACATTATAATGCCAAGAAACAGACACTAACTCAATTTGCAGATCACAAAAAAAAAGAAAAAAAAAAACTTATAGACCAAAGGAGAACATAATCATACCTTTTACTAACACCACACTCAGAGTAAAGAAACTTCAGCAAATTCATACTTGATATTTACCACCCTTCAACTAAACTTCCACGAACCTAATTAAGCCTTAAGGAACTTTTACAGGCTACGAATATTCTTCCTTCCCAAAGCAGAGACATCAAAGAAATCATGCATTGGAATAAGTAAATGAAGCAGAAACAAGTAGGTTTTCCTTATCTCTAAGGAGGAGGAATATGTTGTTAAGTATCCAACCCTGAAGGTTTCCCATGAAGAAGCTGCATCTCTGTTGACTGTAACCCCCATGCCACCTCCATTTTCTGCGCAAACATACTTCTGCAGTGTCACTGATTTAAGCTGAACCTCTGTTCCATCCTACATGTCAACATTTGTTAATGGATTAAGAACCCTGGAAATAAAGAAAAGAAACGAGGAAGACCAAGAAAGGAAACAACATGAAGAGAAACTCACAAGCATATCTCCATTGGGAATGTCGTCAAAGAGTGAGGGCTTAATCCAACCTTCTATAACCAGCCAACCTCCCAAGTTCACTCCTCTAACTTTGGAATTTCCTCTTACTCCTTCCACTTTTTACCAATTAGTAGACCACCAAAACAATCACCAAATTCAGTTCCTATTCACCTCATATAGCATTTTTCGACTTACAAAGAAAGAAATCGAGGAAAATACAAGAATAATCTCAACCTGCATAAGCGCCGGAGAAGAAAATGCAACAAGATATGGTGAACACAAATACCCATTTACTGGAAACAAGTTCCATGAAAAATGCTGGACCATTCAGCGTCAGAAAAGCCGAAATACAGAAACCATCTGCAGTAGGAGTGAAAAAACCACCCAAATAAAGAACAAAGAAGTCATCCAAACCCGTCTCAAGCAACCCACTTGACGGAACCTTAGTAATCCCTTCCTTGTCACACAATTATACCATATTCAACCTTTTAAACAAGCATATCATACATTTGTAAGATTGCTTTTTTTTATATAATTGCCAGCTATCACATTATTTAATAGACAACCTTTTCAAGTCCCATAATTGGCAATAAGTGAGAGGACAAAAGAAAACCATATGCAAATGCAATAATAGAAGAAGGAAGGAACAAAAGTTTCCAAAGTAAAAAGGAGCAAAAAGAATGAAGAATGAAAGTTCTCACATGGTGTTGTATAGAAAAGGAAGATACAAGTTAATGTTTACTTGGTTTGAGGAATTTAAATGGATCCGTACAGATTTGGCTGGATGATTAGAGAAAGGTAACAAGGTAAAAATCCAAAAAGGGCTTTGCTTTAAAGGGACAATTCATGAAAATGAAAAGGGTAAAAGAAGATTTTGGTGGGAACGCCTTACCTACGTAACGAACATAACAACAGCTGCTCTGGAGTTGTGTTCTGTTTTTTTAAACTTTGCAACAGTAGCTTCACGGAGAGTAAATTTTTCCCCTCGTCAACGAGTTTCACAAGTCGTCTTGTTTCAATTTCCAAGTTTCGTAAAATGGGAATCTCGCAAAGAAACCAATCAGCCTAAAATTCACTGCAAGATTAAGACTTTTGACCTAGTAACTGCTAATTGGCTGTTGTATCAAGGAACCCATTTCCAGTTTCTGAAAACTCCCCCATAAAATTTTTTAATTTCCTCATCCCCGGTTCAGTGAGCATGAATATGGTCGTAAATTGTAAAGTTGAAAGATGTTATACTCATTCAGCTCTAAATTGTCCAGGTGAACAGAAGCTTTCTTCATCATCACATTCGGGTCTAATATCAGAATAGTCCCGTTATGTATAACAATCCAATGAATTCGTTGTAATTATCTAGTAAGAGCCGACTTTTGGTACACAGCTAGAATCTTTATCCAACCGACTTTCATGACATCTCAGGTAATGGGATGGGACTCGATCGGATTGCTTCTACAGTTCTTGAAAGCATCATCCTTATGGTACCACTCAAAGATCCCTTTCTTTCAAATTAAGTTCTTTTGAACTTTGATTGTTAACCTGTCGAATTCTAGGTTGTTACAGGATTGATTTCGGTGGAGACCATACCAATACTGACTGCTCAGACAAACTCTTTTTATTGGTGAACTGTAAGACCGGCACAATTGTCAAAACACCGCCAAGTTCAGGATAGCCACCCGCAAGATAACTTTAGGCCCTTTTTTCTAGCGAAATGGTCTTAAAAGACAAATCCCGACTTTATATTTTACAATATGTTAAGGAACAGTTATCTTCACACCTGTTAGGCCACCCCCTTCTTGCCTGGAAATCTACTTACTGAGAATCTGATTCGAGCAGTACCACTGGTACATGTTTTGGTTTAAGAAATGGAGTGATTATTAGCATTTCAAGCTACAAGGCACACAAAAGTAACCTCAAGAGCATGATCAAACAGAGCAAGAAACGTTTGAGTTTACCGATAAACCAAATTTACTGATAAAAATCACAACTTAGTGCACCATGCCTTTGAAGAACTAGATATGGAAGATTAACTGGAGTTCACCTGGTTACTTATCTCGGGATCTGTCAAGTTCCCCAGACAGCTTCTAAAGAATTCGCACTTGGTATGCACTGAAGTTTCACTTACAAATCTGGTAGCGAGAGGATTAAGAAGTAGATCAAACTTCCATTTCTCTCAAGTAATGTAAGTGAAATTAGCATATACAAGCCAATCCAGTAAATTTAATTGTATAGAACATATCTTCAAAAACGCAAGGAACAGAGATCAAGAAGATAGAAAGTTATGTTCAGATTTGTAATAGGACTTGTAGGTGGTAATTCACTCAAGCTGTTGCTGCAGATAAGTACAGATAAGCTTCAACAATTTGAACGTATGTGTTTCTTAACATTCTGAAGAAACTAGTGTGCGTGTGTGTGTTACAATTTATAAGAACAATCTATCAGACATTGAACACTTCTATCTCCGAGAAATGTTCCTATTGTAAGAGTGGAATTCAGAATCGAATAAAGCTGAAGACTTTGTATCCGCTTGCTGCTACTCAAAATGTTGGAATTTGAGCTGTTCTCATTCTGCAATTATTGGTTTACCTCAAACTTCCGATGCCAATGAAAACAGAAGGTTCACACTCATAAAGGAAGGATTGAATCCCGACTTCTGTTGTATCTTGACGACGAGGATTTCCCACTAGATGAAGAAGACCTTTTCATTGACAGAGGTCCCTTCTGCAGTGAAATCCCAATCGAAGAACTTTTGATCAGCTTGCGAAAGCTTGAACTACCACTATTTCCTCGCTTAGAAACTCTCTTTGACTTCAAATTCTTTAGTTGTTCCACCTGAGTATCCAAGTTTGCTTGTTTAGCAGGAACTATGTTAGCCACAGAACTATAGACTACGGAAGCAGAAGAGGAATCCAACGACACAGACCTCCTCAAAGGTTGCATTTCTGGCTCGGTTGCCTCTCTAGTGCCAACAAAATCACTTAACATCCGAGAATGACTCCTCAAAACATTGTGAGAAGAAACCATCTTTAAGTTTTCACCAACCGATTCATCCACATGTGGCAAAGCAACAACATTATCATCTCCGCTTCTCACTTCACTAGTCCCATCTTCCACTGCTCGATTACTGATTAATCCACCATGATTCACAGAAGTCTCAATCTGGGATTCTTCAGTAGAACCTAAATCAGCTCCCATGGGCACCAAAGAAACAGCCTGACCATCAAAATTCTCGCACAATATAGGGGCACGACATAAAGGGCAGTTCTTGTGGGATCTTAACCAAGTGTCAATACAAGGCAAGTGAAAAGCATGATTACACTTGGGTAAAAGCCGAAGACGTTCATCTTCTTCAAACTCGTTCAAGCAAACAGAGCAATCCGTACCTTCTATCAGCCCTTCATCTTTATTATACTTAAAAACTGCGATTGATTCGATCACAGATTGTTGCAAACCTACGGTGTTGATATACCAAATTGGGTGATCAACCACATAACCTTGATTACCATCAGGAAAGCTGTTCTGTGTACCAAAAATCATGCGTGTGCTTTCCATCCTTCTCGAATTCCTCCGCCAGGAATAGTAGATTTTAAAAACTGTGCATAAGATGCAAAAGAGAAGAGCAGCACCAAGCATACAACCCATAATAGTCATACTAGTTATGATCAGATGTTTATGTGCCTCATCATTAACGTTTGGAACCATATGCGATATTAGTCGTGACGGCGGAGGCGGCGGTGGAGGTTCAGGAAACAAATTCCCCCGAACTACAAGGATCTTACAGACAGTAGGACAGAATTTAAAACAAGAACCATAACAGGAACCATCAATGTTCAGAGATGGATTGCACTCAAACCAACAATTCGTCGTATCCGAAGTCAAAATACTTGGTAATACAACAAGATTTCTGCTCTCGGACTCCATTTCACTAAAGCAGAACAAGAAACAGAGGAGGGAGATTCATACCATGAAAATAAATGACTTCGCTTGTGGAGGAAACGCGAAACAAAAAGGCGTTAAAGATAGGGTCACTTCCCTCACAAGCTACGATCTTTGGATTGGAAAGTGACAGATTAAAACACCCAGTTCTCTCTTCGCTTTCATTGGAAGACTTACTGAGCATGGTTGAGTCATTTAGTGCGAAATTTCCTTGGGGTTTTGAAGAAGTCAATGGGTTATCAGGTGTTTTACGCGTATACTTTTGAAGAGTACGACTTGGAATAGTAAGATTGTAGGAGCCTAGGAGGACAAGAAAGACCGACAAGAAGTCGACATAGCTAAATTGAGAGTGGGCTTGAAAGCGTCTGAATCAATGGACTTAGGTCAGGTTGAAGATGGACTCTACTCTGCTTTTATCTTGCAAAACCTACGTACCACACAATAGAGTAACAAGGGAAACAAAACATAGATAGAGTTGTCAATCGGTCGGCTCGGCAATTGGCCAGTAGCTCAACTTATGACTCGGCCTGACATTTTTTTGAAGAAAAACTTCTAAACGATGTCGCTTTGGAATTAACAGTCTAAGTCACAGGTTTGGCTGAGTCTTTTTTAACATCTCTAACCAAAGAAAAAAAAGAAAGAAGATGTGAGTAGGGAATAGGATGACAATGGCGTAGGGTTGGGCCCTAGCTAGGCTTGGCCCGATCTCTTTACAACATTTTAAACTTGATTCAAAACTTAATCAAGTTCGAGTCACGTGGACGACTGAAATCGAACCCGATTCTACTTGAATAGATCAAAAAAAACACTATTTTGGTTTAATTATTTAAAACGTCCTTATTTTAAGTAATTACATCAATACAACATTGTTTTTGACAAAAATATTCAATCATTTTAAATTGAATTTTGAGCTAGATTTAAACCTAATTTAAAATTCGATCGATTCAAACTTAGCCTGTCAGTTTTAAGTTAGATCGAACTTATTTTTCTAGCTCTGCTGGGGGTGATAATAGCAGTCAGCCTTCAATTGTTGAAGCTTCACCAACCAATTCAAAAATGTTTGAGTTGAATTATCAAAATGACATTATTTTAGTAGGTATCCTATATTTATTACTTTCTAGTACACATAATAAAGCTATTGAAATAATATTATAGATATGTCAATAGAGATGAGATCAGACTCGCCCAAGCCTGAGTTTAGTACTAAAACATATTTATATCTAAATTTGGGTCAAAGCTTGATAAGTCTAATTGAGTTCGATTAAATATTTATTTTATTTTTAAAATTTGAAAATAATGTCATTTAAGTTAAAGCCATATCCTTTCACTTAAAAGTTTGACCTTTAAACTAGGCAGATACCTCAAAGTCCAAACTTTACCCAAAGCTCAATATTAAAAAACCGAGTCCAGCCGGAATCTGACCAACTCAGGTCGGTCCTGATATCTTCGAACGGGTGGGTCAGACTAATTTTGCCAATATATTTCACTTTTTTTGTTTTTTGATTACAATGGAAACAGATCAAAACAAATGGTACGAGATAATCTGAACGTATCGAAGACGGAAGCCTTGGAGGAAATTCCAACGTTATTGTGACGTATCTGTTTCACCAAACACGCAAAGGAAAGATTTTTGTTTGTCTAAAAAGAAACATACCTGTCCCTGGAACTAACATTTCAGGATTTCCTCTAAAAAAGTCGCCAACTTTACTCTAGCCAAAAACCAGGGTACTCTATTTCTTCAACTGTAAACCAGAACGACTTATCTCACCAACCCACCTTTAGTTTCTTTCACGCATCAAACTCTCTTAAGTTCCTTCCAGGAATTTCTTATCATACTCTCCAAGTAAAAATCCCTTTGCATGTAATAGTATAGGGCCAACCAACCATGGCAGACTTCTGGAGCTTTGTATGAGAATGATATGATGATGGGTTCTTTTCTTTCTCATAAATCCTTCCTTGACTTGATGCAGAATTGTGATCTACCTCCGCCAGCTAAGGTTCTTCCAGGTTCTGATAAGATGGTCTTGGAGGCCATGAATAGGGTTTTTGGTATGATGGGACAAAATGACGATAATGATGATTTTGGGACCTGTAGCAGTGGTGAGACTACGAAGTTGGAGCTTCTGAAAGCGCTGAGATTGTCACAAACCAGAGCTAGAGAAGCAGAGAGAAACGCTGCAAGCTTGGCTAAAGAGAAGGATCGTGTTTCAAGTGCTCTGTTGAAGGAGTCAATGCAGCTTTATGCTTTTCGCCAATGGATGAGGTTGCTTGAGCTTCAAGTATTTAAGCTGCAATCTCAATGGGAATTCTGCTGCAGTTGTGGAAGACCAAAGACAACAGGAAAAGAATTGTTGAAGGATCCTGAAGGTGGAGATGGGGCTTCATGGTTTGCAACTTTGGCACTTTTTTTAAGCATTGCTGGTGTAGGATTTGCAATAGGCTGCAGATATATTCTTTGAGTTCATCTCTTTTGTCCCAGCTTTCTGTCAGGTTTACTGTTTCAAAATATAGTTCTGCAAAATTCAAGTTCTTTTAAAGTCCTAGAACATGAACACAACAAAGGTTAAAATATGCAGATCAAATGTAGAACATAACATGAACTGCCATTAGCATGTTAAAAGATATCAAAATGTAAGACAGAGACGATCGATGTTTACTTCTGATCACTTGTCTTTAAGTTGAATGTAACAAAATTCGGTATGAAAAGAAAAGGGTTACAACAATACAAGAAGATTGATGATTCAGTCAATAGAAATACACAAGAAACAAACTCACACCAGAGTTCTGGCTCATCAAGCACAAGACCATTTATTCCAGATGCAACCAATCAAATGCAAAATCTACAATCAAGCTTGTAGTCTTTAATTCTGTGTCTAAACCAAAATGGTTTGGTATAAGTTAGTATACAACATAGCTCCTTTGTTTCACATCCGCAATTATTTACACATAGGAGTATATGCGTAAATAAGGCAAAAAGACGATAAATAGTTCATTTTGTCTGTAAGTGCATGATACTAGGTCTTCTGCCTTCAAATTTCCAAGTTTCCTCAACAGATCATTCCTCGGATACACCATCAGGTTGGTTGTTGTCGATTGATTTATTTGCTCCACCAGCAATACCATTTACATGGCCATTACCATCTGAACCATATACGTGTCCCATTTTTTCACATTTAGTTTCCAAGTATCTCTTGTTCTCTTTTGTTATTGGAGTCAATAATGGCACCCTGCCTGAAATTGCCAAGCCATAACCTTTGAGCCCAACATATTTTGCAGGGTTATTCGTCATCAACTTCATGGTACGAACGCCCAGATCTTGCAGTATCTGCAACATTAAACAACACGTTTGGTTCCCAAAACAAGAGATTCTGGCATCAGAGTGTAATCGTAAAGAATTGTCAGAATTATAACTCTTTGGCAACGTCGCAAGTAAATTCTTGAAATGACAGGAAAAAATGTTTGGACATTGCAATGCAGCCAAATCTTCCAAATAGAGAAATAGACAAGAATATGTTTTGAGATGTTACCTGAGCTCCAATACCATACTCTCGTGAGTCAACAGGTAAACCTAGCTCCTCGTTGGCTTCAACTGTATCACGTCCATCATCCTGTAAGTTGTATGCACGGAGCTTGTGTCCCAGACCAATTCCTCTACCTTCATGGCCCCGAAGATATACCAGCACACCCCTACCAGCTGCCTCAATTTGCTTCATTGCAAGTGCTAGCTGGTTTCCACAATCACATCTTGCAGATCCAAATATGTCGCCGGTCAGGCACTCAGAATGTACTCTCACAAGAACATCTTTCCCATCCTCAATTTCACCCTGTGGACATTATAACTTGCATTGTTAGAGCATTATGAGAATATACAATGACCAAAAGAATGAGACTTCTGAGCCGCAAGGAATCATCAATCTTTAAGATTCAATGACAGTAATTACAAAATCTTCCCTAACAATAACAAATACCGAATCTGTCTGAAAGAAAAAAGCAGTTAAACATTCAAGCTGGTTTTTCACCCACTAAGTTACAAGAAGCCCACAGAAGAGTAATAGTCTATGCAGTATAAGGTATCTGCAAAAGCAACCATCAAGAATTGCCTATACATGTACAAACACATACAAAGCACTCAGTTTGGAGAAAATAAAACATAAATTTCCTCGCTGTCCACTGAGATGTAATGCAGTTATTGTTGATGAAACATTCCCAAGTTAACTTTAATCCCTTAAAAGTAGGATGAAGTTGCTCTGGCATACAAGCAAAGGATGCACATAATTGTAAAGCGTGACAATACAGGGAAAAGAAAAACTTACTTTAACCATTGCAATATGCTCAATACCATCTAGAAGTGACCTATAACAGTAGGCTTTGAATGGTCCCCACATAGTTGGTATTGGAGTAGCAGCAGCCAGTTCTACCAACCTGTCTCTTTTCCTCCTATATCTGCATCAGAAAGTGAAATTTGTTGGCATAATTATTACTTTCAACAATTAAAGGAGAAAGTTTACAACCAATAAATCTTTCTCTTCAAGCCAATCCCAAGAAGTGGCATGTAGACCAGTGATTTCTAGAGAAAATTTTCTTTCCTTAAAAGTGAAAAAAAACAAAAGGGAAGGTGTTACAGCTTGTTTACGTCTGTAACCCATGCTCAATTTTGAGTCAGAATCTGGTCCAAATATGGAAATCAAGCAAAGAATGAGAAGACACATTAACAAACCAAATTACACGTTTCCTTGTGTTTGAAAGGGTAGATTAGCCTGCATGCTCTCATTTCCCATCAATTTGATACCGAGACTAAGAGATTAGCTAAACATGCTTATATTCAAGTGCATGGATATGTGGGCATTCAAATAAAATAACCGATAGAAAATGCCTGAAAATATACCTTATTAGATCAGCAATGGAAATAATTTTTAATTTTTCTGCTTTAGCAAATTGGAGAAGCCTTGGCAATCTTGCCATAGAGCCATCATCATCTACAATCTCACATAAAACTGCCGCAGGCTCCAATCCAGCCAGGACTGCAAGATCAACAGAAGCTTCTGTATGTCCAGCTCTTTTTAACACTCCTCCCTTCCTGTACTTGAGAGGGAAAATATGACCTGGGCGATTGAAATCTTTAGGTTTGGAATCTCTAGAAGCAAGAGTCAATACTGTTTTTGCTCTATCACGAGCTGAGACACCTGTTGTAGTGCCATGTTTTGCATCCTTGAAAAACAGAATGCACAAGTAATCTTAGAACATAGTACAAACCATGTGACGTGTGCCAGCCAGATAGTTACAGACTATTGTCTTTATGCCCTTAAAATTTATTTCTTAGAAAAATCTTATCCATGGTCAGACCAAAATCACAGGATTAAATCACTTGAAACAAATTTGAGGCATATAACTGCTATAAAAAAAAACATTTTTTGAGCAATTAGCAGCATGAACTTTAACTCTACCTAAAGGAGGGAAAATACTACAAAAGGTATTCCTACTATTAACCTCACTGCTTTAATTTTTCCATTATACTGTGAAAGTTGTATCATACTCAAAGACCACAAATATGTCCAAAGCTCAACCAAGGAAGAAGTCTAACAAAAACTGTAATGGCAGAAAAAAAATATAACACATGGTATAGCTGTTTGGATTACTTTCCCAATAAGAGTAGTTTGCGTGCCTACGAGCCTGCAGGAAATTAAGTGAAGGGGAATATGTCTATGACAAAGTCATTGTAATGAATCTACAAAGTAGGAACCGGTAATGAAGCAAAGAGCACCTTGGAATACACTGGTTAGGAACACATACCTATGAAGTCCAGACTGATCAGGTCCCAATTTGGAATAACTTTATTAATTTTGAGACTACATTAAAAAATTATTGCTATCTACCTACCACTGTGACAGTGAAGGCTGTGCAGAGTTTCTCTTCATTCTCCTTAGGTGCTACCATCAGAGGAAGTTCCAACCTCTCCAAATCTTCTTCCTTCATACTTACACACACTATCCCAGTTCCATGCTTCACAATGAATGCCATAGCCTCTGGTGTTGCCTTTGATGCTGCCATTATCAGGTCTCCTTCATTTTCTCTGTCTTCATCATCGACAACAATTACTAACTGCAAGATTGACCCCCGCTTAGTGACACAAAACCCTCTAAGTAAGTACCAATGGACATGGACACAAGAGTTGCAAAGCTAAAAAGAAAGCTAACCTTGCCGCTACGAATATCTTCAATGGCTTCTGGAATGGAATTGAATTCTCCAGTTGGACGATCCAAGTCATGTTCTTCATTATTAGCAAAGAAACCACGAGTAACAGGAGTTGTTTCTGCAGCAAGTGTTCTAAAACCAAACGCGTCAGGTTGTAACTGGATCCCAGGTGGTTGGCTCAGTTTCTTGTCCACAATAACATCTTGTGCTGGTACGCCATTGCCATTGGAATAGGCAAGTTGATTTCCATCTTCAGATATTAGTGAAGCTCTAGCTTTACCAACACCTTTAACACTTAAACACAGTTTACTGGAGGCAACATCATTCAAGTACCCGTTAACGGTGGTCGGACGCGAACAATGGAGACCGGTATACCCTCTGGGGGGGAATACCCAGAACAGGATTTAGAAAACATGTGAAATTAACAGAACATTTGAATATATAACTAACAGAACAAACCAAAAGTTGAAATTTTATACTTGTCATACACTTAAATCAAAAGAATACGACATGGGCAATAAAGAAATGGATCAAAAACCTTAAATCCAGACTCACCCCGGCCCCAAAAATTAAATAACGTAGCAAAAAGATAATTTCTCTGAAAGAAAACTCACCGAAAGTGAAAACGACAAGAAGATAAAGACGAACTGTAGAGACTGATGGCAGCAACCATCCTCCAAATTCTTTGGCTTCCCGTACAGATAGGATCAAAATCTCAACAACCCAAAACAACACTTCAAAAGATGAAGAGAGGATTAAGAACACAACCAACCACAATGATGAGGAGAGGAGAGCAAGAAACAACTAACGAACGCACTCAAAGTGGCTCTACGTAATACGTTACACCGCCTAAGCAGGACAGGGAGAGAGAGGAAGAATTGTGTGGACGTGTCTAGTTACTTTTTATGATGACGTGGCTATTTCTGTCTGGATAGAATAGGTCACTTTTCCGCTTTTCTATGCCTTGCGTTGGAAAAGTTACAAAAACGACGTAGTTTCATTATTATTATTATTATTAAATTTTTTACTAAGGTTGATATAATTAAATCTTTGCGCTGAAAATGTAAAGTATTTTACATTGCTATTAATTTTAAAATATGTCTTTAGTATATAAATCACTTTTCAAATATTTTAAGTCTTAAATTACATTTTATCTAATTATTTTTTAAAATATTAAAATTAAATTGACATATATTAAAATTTATAACATGTTAAAGTAATTTAGAATAACAAAACAATTTTTAAAAAATTAATTAAATTATATTTTAAAAATTAATGAAAATAACATCTCTATTATTTAAAGGTAAGATTGCGTAATATCAACCTTAAATTTTTACTAAATGTTATTACTTAATAATTGTTGTTGTTATTGTTTTAAAATCTGTATATTTTTTTCTTTTTCTTTTTAATCTGCGTTGATCAGACGTTCTCCTCCACGTTTACATAGATAATGTTTCGTAATTTGGGCTCGAGCCTCGAGCCCATATCTTTGGGTTCCCGAAATTTCAGTCTGTCCTTTTAACTTTTGATGTGTTGAGGGCTTGTCCTGTCTTGGACTCTTTTTATGTACACTTTTAAGATCTCCTTATGAAGGTTTCAGGATGGACCTTATCAGCTTTAGACTGAGCCCAACTTGTCCTGACCAATATTTATACAATATGTACAATGTTTGAAAAGTCAAATTGATTCTATTGATTTAACTATAAAAATTTAGAATTGGCTAATTTTTTTATTCAATTTTTAATTTTTTAATTTAATTTATTTTAATAACTCTTATTGTTAGTAACTGATCAGTTTATTAATTAATCAGTTAATTTTTGTAAACTAAACTATTTTATAAACTAAAATAAATAATTAAATTTTATTTAACAATCTTATTTTTTAATTGAACTTCAAAATATTTTATCTAAAAGGACAGCCTTTTTAAATTATATTTCAAAATTTTTAATTTTATTCGATCTTTAATTTTTTTTATAATTAATTAATACCGGTTGAACTTTTTAAACATTAAACCTCTTACTTCATCGATTTAACTTTTGGTTCGATTTTTAAAACATTGAATATATATATATATATATATATATATATATAGAGAGAGAGAGAGAGAGAGAGAGAAAATAATTTGGTAAATCCAAATTCAATCACATCTATATAAGTTAAATTTTCGTGTTTTAAACATATATAAAAAATTTAAATTTATGTGTTAAGCTGAGTTTTAGGGGTTTTTTACTTGAAATTGATCTAAATAATTATTTCCAACTTATTATGAACTTAAACCAAAATTTAGTTAACTTTGACTTAAATTTAAGTTAAATTTAAGTTTATTCATTGAACTTCGATAATCTAGCTCTGATATCAACAAAAGGTTTTAAGAGAGTTCGAGAAGAAATTAAATCAAGTCCGAGAAAACTTACATACAATTAAAATATCGTATTCTAACCAAAAATCTTAAGGTAATAAATTATATTTTTGACGTGGAATTATTTCACTTGTTCAAAGCTCAATCCTTTTTATTTTTTTTCCCTTTATATACAACAATTTATAATTCTTGTATTTTAGAAATATTATTTAACAAATTAATACACTAAAATCTAGCGTTAAAATTTGCTACAAGTGATTGATAATAATTCTTAACACAGTAGCGAGCTTGTCTTCTTTTAACACGAAAATTTTCTCACGATATGATCGTGTCAATTGAAAGATCTTTTGCGGTTTTTCTCTAACACTGAAGAGGATTCTGGTTCTGAAATGATGGGAACGTACTCGTTGTGTCTGAATCAAAGGTCAGGTCCCTCTGCTAAATTTGTCCCAAAGAATCATTAACACTTGTCGGATCCTGAGAAAAGAGAAGTTCACGGGACGTGGATGTGAATAAAATTGTACGACCTTTTCATCTTCTTCGTGTCACTAAGGAATTTGGTAATGCACGGTAATTATAATGCACCAGAATCCTTGGAGTTTGGATGGTTGTAATGATGCTGATGACTCTGGTTTTTGGGTCTGGAAGAAGCTACCTGGTGGGAGGTCTGAAACATATGAACTTTTTCACATTACAAGGATCATGAGATCGCAGAGATGGGACAACTGACAAATGATAATCTTCCGTATGAACCTTTATATCTATGGAAAGTATTGCTCAAGTGGTCTACATGCACGACACGACTAAGCTGTAATGTTACAACATACTTACCTCGTCCCTTAGTTAATGTCTTTTTGGGTGGATATTAATTAACGAAACGAAACGAAATGGAATAGAATAACAGAGAATAGTTTATAATAGAATGGAATGTAATATAGTGAAAAGTTATTTGAAAAAGATGAAAGGGTTCATAATGTAACGTAGTGAAACATTGTTTGGAAGATGGATGGAATAGAATGGAATGTATAGTAAATGACTATTATACCCCTAATATTAAAATGGTTGTTGCAAGAAGTTTAACGCTATGAATTTAAAACAGAAATCATGCTCAATTAAAAAATCACGCACCACTGTGACAAATAATTTTTTATATTTTTTATTTTAAAATAATAAAAATTTTAATAAAAGTTTTATTATTTTATTATTAATTATAAATAATTTATTATTAATTATATAAAAATATTTTTATTTAATAAATTTTATACTATTATATGTTATTTATATTTAAAAACAATTTATTTATATTTTTATTTATATAAAAATATATACAAATAATTAAAGAATAATTGTTTTATATTTTCTATTTCCGTTAATAAAATTTTATTAATTTTTTATTTTATTATTAATTATATACAATTTTTATTAATAATATAAAAATATTATTATTAAGGTAAGAAGAAATAATATAAAAATATTATTAATTATATACAAAGGATTAGGATTAGAAGAAATAATTGGTATTAAGAAAAATTATTGAAGATATATTAGGTAGTATATATTTATTAGTTTACATTCCATCATAAACCCTCCAAATCGGAGGTTTTTTATTTTCACTATTTAGGATGGAATAGAACGTAACATGAAACCCTCCGCTTCCATCTCATTCCGTTCTATTCTATTATGAAACTCTCGATCAAACGAAGAAAGTGTACTCCGTTCCATTACTAAACCTCCAACCAAACAAACCCTTAAACATTGGAAAGTTACAAATATGTCCACGGGTCAAGTCGGATTGTTGGCGGATTCAGTCTATTTTGGTCCTGTAATAAAAGATTTAAGTCAAATTTGAATTGTGCAATATGTATTGAAATATTTTTAATCGTTTTAAAATAACATTTTAGTGTAATTAATTAAAATGATGTGATTTTGTTATTAAATTTCTTAACACTTACGTATAATAATGATACAAAAAAAAGTTCGAGTTATTACATCTTTTAGGTCATGCTTATGACTAAATTCTTATACTCAGATTAAACTTAAAACTTAGAACAACTCAAATCTAATACATTGATTTCCATTGAAGTTATATTATATGAATTATAATATTTTTTTTTTAAAGCTATTTAAAAAAATTTCAAACTTTACTCAATTTTATAATTATAATCTAAACTTAAAAAAGTAGTAATTAAATACTTAAAATTTTAATTTTTTTAAATCTAACCCGATATTAATATCTCTATTAATATTATTGACGTGGCTTGCCACATAAAATAGAAACTTTAAACACTTATACACGACATAAAATAGAAACTCTAAATATTTATACGCGTCGGACTTAATTAAACAAACTAATTAAGTTTCATAAAATTGTTTAACTAATATCTTACCATGATTCACAAACTCTTATAATACAGCCGGCAATTTTAGCTTGTTCAACCCCTCATGGTCGAAGACCACTGCCGTTTTGTGCGACTTCGAGCTATTATAGGCAATCATCAGTTTCGCAATCTCCGGGTACTTGATAAACTCTCAGGCCTGGGGAGCAAACAGTGTTTCCTTGTCGTAAATCACAATCTGATTGAAATTTCTAAAGGAACTGTCCCCATACTCGATCTTCAGCTCCAGAACCACCTGAAGCATCGATATTCAGTTGTGAAGGCACTCAATGGAGGACCACGAGTAAATGACGGTGGCTCCAAGTTTTCGACGTTGGAACTCATCCAACTACTGCTACCAATCCTTGCCATATAGCTTATGAATAACGCAATCAAATGATCCCTGCTAACTAATTAAGTTTCATTAAATCTCTAAGCCACCCTAGGCACTTCTTTACACAAATTGAGTTTGGTGCGAGAATTGAGTTTGATTTAGGGTTTTCGGCCAAAACTTTAGTTCATTTACTTGGGAAGTTGATAAATTTGTCACCTAACTAGAAAAGCCAAGAAGCCAAAAAGTCTTAAAAGATTCTTACTTTCCCATACTGTCATTGAAAAGCACTCACTAATTTAGAAATCCAAAGCAAAAAGAAAGAAAGAATCAAAGAACTGCCTACCATTAAGGGGTTTACACTTTACAACCAAAACCAAAACCCTTATTTCTTTTATAATTTTAGTTATTTTTTAAAAAATTATGAAGTAAATTTTTTAAAATTTTATTTTTTATTAAAATTACAGATTTTCGTTAAGTGAAAAACTTTGAAAATGCAAATATTATAGATATATTATATTAAAGGGGAAATATTTTTTATTTTTCTGTTAATTTTTAAATAGTTAATCTATTTATTCTATTCTATAAGATTTAGTCAGAGTTATTTTAATATAAATTCTGTTAATTTTTAATTAATTAACCTTATTCGCTCTGCTCTATAAAATTTAGTCAGAGCCATTTTAATATAGATCATTGCTAAAATCCAGTTAAAACAAATATATACATTTTACTACATGTATATCGTTCAGATAAATGATAGTTTTATTTAAAATAATTTGAATAAAAATTAAAAAATCAACACCATAAAAATATTTTGTAATTAATTTGAATAATAAAAATATTTTAAAACTATATAAAACCAAAAAAGAGTATTTTTAAAAAGTATAAGCACATTCAAAGTTGGGTTCATGAAGGTCCCATAGGATAGGACCCTCCTCACTTCACTACTCCACATCAAAAAAAGACCTATCTCTTTCCAACTTCTTAAAGTAAGGGAAAGTCATGAAAACAAAATTTCAAAAGGTGTTTGTTTCATGTCACTTTTTAAAATTTTCTCCTACACACACTTGGCTATTCTCAATCCCTTGACTATGGCAATTAAAGATAGGGCTGTCTCATTAAAAGCCCCCATGTGACCCCTCTCTTATCTTTTATTTTATTTTATTTTATTTTTATATACATTAAGTATCTCAGTTTTGTCGGACTAATTCTAAGCTCCTAAGATCCCATTTTTAGAGTCCAAGAAGAGGTAAATCTAGAACCCCAAGGTTCCTTAGGTTCTTAAGTAGCCTGTACGCTTCTACACACAAGGAGTCGTCACGTACTGATTGGTCGGCTGTTGATTGATCACTGCTTTTCCAATCAGCCTCAGGTTCCTATCAGCCCTAGATTTCCAGTAGTTCCACACTCCCACACTGTCGCTGGAAGCGAAACGTTCGCAATTGATCCGACCAAGGAGTATTCCCAAGGGGCTAGAGAATCATCAACAGGAAAAATTCCTTCAATCTCCCCTTTAATGACTCGAACTCAATATTTCCTACAAATGATAGACTTAAGTAAGGAGTTAAAACTTATTGATCAGGTTTCATGTTGTTTTTGGTATTAGTATGATAACAATGAGCTAGATCGGATTTAAAGGGAAAATTTGTGTTCGAACATAGGTTTGACTCAAAGCTTAAGTCTTATCAGATTTTGGTAACTCGAAATCAAACAAAAATTAAAAATGATGTTGTTCAATTGCAAATTTTATGTTTTAAATCGGACAACCTAAGTCTAAACCTAGCTTGAAGCTCGACATTTTAGAAAACAAAAATCTCGAGTCTCATTCAAAATTTGACCGACTTAAATTAAAGTTGTTAATTTTGGACTAAATTAGATTAAGTCGAACCGAGATGACTATGCTAATTTTGCCAACCCTGAACGGTATGTGTCTTGCTATGGAGTTCTCGACACTTAAATGTGATTGATGATTGAAAACTGTTTTCCTATTTCTCCATCCTTACTTCTATATTTGGATTAGCACAAGAATCTCAATTCATGTCATCCACTTTTTTCCACTCATTCAATATGAACATATCTTTAAAAGTCTAATAAGTTTCAATATCTTATATACTAAGGAGTTATTATAAAAATAATTATTATTCTTAAAAATAAAATCATTTTTTACTTACCCACTTTATCTTATTGAAATATTACATTTTCACGCTTTAACTTCATTTTTATAAAATATTTCCATTTAATTAATATTAATATATTTATTGAAGAGAGTCTAGAGAATCTACTCAATCCGCAAGTCTAATCCCTAACTTAGAAGAACGGGAGACACTTTGAAAAGTAACCCCACCATGATCTACACACCCTCGAGGTAACTATTGCCTTCCCTTTTCTGTTATCGTGGCCCTTTCAAAGTGCCTACACTGATCTTTGACTATCCGCTAAAATTGACCGGTAGGTGTATGAAAGATGAAAATGGTAAAGAAACAACAGCTTTCAAGAATCTTTCCTGTTTCTCAAATAGACTCTTGTGTCCTAATGTCCTGAAAGGTATTCGCTTCCATCTTCATTCTGCGGATTTCGTTGATCGGTGAGAGGAGATGTGTCCCATATCATGAATTTATGTAAACGGAGACAATACGGAAATATATTTATTTTAGGGTAATAGACATATAACTTTTAAACTTATCAGAAAAAATTATAGTTTCAGTTTTTAGAAAAATTCTTTCCCTTAGATTTCGATTAAAAAATAATAATGAAATATGCATATTATAAATATTAAACGTGAACTAATTATATGTCATTAATATAATAATTTAACTCAGTTTTTAAATGTGACTCAAATCAATCAAATTCAACTTAAATTAATAATTTAAAATAATTATAATAAATTGCTAGTTTGAGTTAGGTTTAATTAGTGAGATTTGAGTTTAATATTTGAGTAGTATAGTTGTGATGTTCACGATGTTTGATTTTATATTATTATTTAATTAAAATATAAGAGAAGTTAAAATTCTAAACCTATAAAGAGTTTTTTGAGAATTTTAAAAATAAAAAAAATCAAAAATATTTTAAATTATAAAATAGATTTATGATAAGGATTTTAAGAGAACCACGCTTCAAAAGCTAGCTTGTGAGGGTAGAGAGCTCAGAGTCCTTGTAAATCTCACACTAACTTTGTATCAATGTGAGATTCAAGTCTCATACTTTACAATTGGATCAAACCGTAACATTAGTTCTTCCATAAGGACCAACGTCCTTGTTGGTCTTGGCCATGATGGTCACGGCTAACACTTTCAGGTCACCACTCCATGGGCCACCAATCCGAGATCTTTATTAGTCACGGTCATAATGGTCACGGTTGGCACTCCCAGGCCACCACTTTGTTAGGACCACTCCAAGATCGGTTATGATACCAATTGATAAAGACTTTAGGAA
>JANQAP020000523.1:981867-1032237 GCA_026874005.2 Erythroxylum coriaceum
TTAATTTAATTTAATTTATAAAATTAATTTAATAATTATTAATAAATATAATTAAATTTAAAAATATTTTAAAAATACATTTTAAATAAAATTTGATTTAATAATTAAAAATATTAATAAATATTAATAAATAAATAATTATTTTTAAAAATAAAATATTTTTATTAATACTTTATTAATAAATATTATATAAAACATTAAAATAAATTTAAATAAAATAATTTATTTTTATTTTTATTTAATGTATAATTATTATTAGTAATAAAATATTTAATTTATTTTAAAAATAAAATTAAAAATCACAATTAAAGTATAAATAAATAACAAATTAAAAAAGCTTTGAATGAAATTTTAAAATTTTTTTGAAAATTTTGTAACATAGTCCCTATATTTTTCAAAATTTTCGATACTGACTAGTATATGGCTGGTATTATAAATACTGGTCGATACCGGCCGATACTAGATGAAACAGGTTGGTACCGACCAGTATTTACATCTGGTACATAAGTACTCCGATTTCGTACCGTTCTCAAATATGATAATTAGGTAAAATATATTTAGTAAAATATATTTTATTAACATTTTAACTAAATATATGAATTGTTTATTAACATTTTTAAAAAATATAAGTTAGTCTTTACTGTTATGTATAATATTACGTTATATCTTAATGTTTTTAGAATAATTAATATTATTAACATCTAAATCTTAATTGAGTTAAGTTTTTAGTAGCTTTTATTATATAAATCATAAATTTAGCCGACGATATATGATAATTAGGTAATTTAGACCTATTAAATATTAACGTGATCTTAAAAATGATTCATTTAAATATTTATTAAATATGTGATTTTCACATCAAGGATTCACTCGTTCATATCGTTATTTTTATTACTACTTTTAAGATATAATAAGTATTATTTTAGTAATATTATGATGCACTGAATATTATTTTAACTACGTTAATAAAGTGATATAAGATTTTTTTTTTTTTGGATAAGTACATCTTTAAACTTATAATTATGATTAATGGTTTTTGTAGTTCTCTAGCTATTTAGGGTCTTTCTGGGGGGCCTATAGCAGGGTCTAGCAATTTAGGTTTTTTCTTATCTACAATTGTACAAACTCCATGATTTGGCTGGGTATATTCATTATCTACAAACTGCAAAGAAGAGAGAATTGTCCAAAAGCAACAAAGAATGTTCCACTTTTGCTAATGAGGTCAGGAAATCCAGACAAAAGACTTCACTGAAAAAGAGAAGGAACCAAGAGATAGATTTTCTATAAATATTGTTTCATCTGCATGGAAAAAGAGCACACTTTGTACAAAATTACAATTATATTTTTTTTAAATTTACATAAATATAATTATATATAAACTTTAATTGGTATAATTATATTCAAATAATCTCTTATCAAATTCAATCTAACATAGACATAATTTTAACAACTTTTAGAATTATTTCAGAAATTTAAGTACATCAATTGTGATCTTTTAAAATATTCCAAGATTATAAAATCGTGCGCGCGCGCGCGTATATATATATATATATATATATATATATATATATATATGATATAAGATAGGGTAAAAAATAGAAACCTCCTTCTGGTTGTCGAAAATTTTAAAATTCTCAAAAATTACAAATTATAACCTTTTCTCTTAACCTTTGGTTAGATAATAACAAAGAAATACAATCGATACAAACATCACATATGAACCAATTAAATATTTAGTTCGACTCAATTCTTAAACCTGAATTGAACTAATTAAACTCAGTTCGATTTAATAGCTTATCATAATTATTAATTTCATCGAGTTGAATTAATTTGAATTAAATTTAAGAGTTAAGTCGAGTTATTATATTAGTAATACTTAATTTGTTTACTTACGATGTTCGTGTTGTATATGTTTCATCTTTATCATTTAACCAAGGTTTAAAACAAAATTCTTCTAATTAAAGAATATAAGAAATTTTTATCTAAATTTTTTAAAATCAAAACAAGAGATTTATGTCATTTAACCATAAGAATATGTTTCTTTGGTTAGCCTAAATATTTTTTGGTACTTGGGTGTTTGATTTATTCGTTTAATTGTCTTATTTTTTGTTTATGTATTTATTTACTTACTTTATCTTTTATTTTTATTCTTTACCTTGTTCTATATTTATTATGGTATTTATTTTATTACTTACTTTTATATGTTTATTTATTTTTATTATTTTATTATTTTTATTTGTTTAATTTTATTATATATGTATGTTTTTTTCTTCTTTTCTTATAAGTCTATTAGAAATAACCTTTTTATTAATTAGGAATAATTCTATATATTACTAAACCTTTTCAAATTTAACGTATTAACAAAATTTTTATTAGGTTATTACAATAATACCTGGTTTTCTTGTACAACGTAAATAAAGAAATGCAGTTGGAAATGTTAGGTGGTCATTATCACCGTTGCTTTACGGACATTAGCTTTTCTCGAAAGAGGACAGGAAAAAAAGGGCGATTGTAGTTTTCTTTGTGGAAAATAAGGTTCCAAATCTGAATAATTTAATGCCTTACTATTATCATAAAAAAAAACACACTTTATATTAATGATTAAAAAATCTAATTAATGTCGTAAAAAATTTTAGCTTTCTAATTTTTTAATTTTTCTAGTTTGATTTATTTTAGTAATTTTTTTGTTAAAAATTGTTCAATTTATTAATTAATTGGTTAATTTTAATAAATTAATAAGTTTTTATAAACTAAAATTAATTAATTAATTTTTATTTAATAATTTTTTTAAAATTAAACTTCAAATTCTTTGATTGATAAAGAAAATCCTTTTCAATCATATTTTAAAATTTTATTTAATCATTAATCGATTTTATGACAATCTAATACTAGTTTAATATTTTAAACCTTAAATCTCTTCTCTTATCGATTTATCTTCTAGTTCGATTTTTAAAACATTAGTATATATATATATATATATATATATATATATGTCCTAAATTCAAAAGCTTGTAAATTGATTTATGTAATATATATAAAAAAGCCAACTTGAAAGGAAGTTAATTGATAGAGCTTATGATGATATTTGGCATTGTTTTATATGATTTTATTTAAATTATATTATTGAAGAATTATTACATATTTTTAATCTTTTTAATATAAATTTAAATAATGGCAGCAAGTTAATTGTTTGATATGAAAAGTCTGAGTGACTATTTAGTTATAAGTTATGATATAATATTTTAAAAATTTAGGATATTATATACCCTAAAAAATGGCAAGATAGAGACGACGACTATTTTACCTATGTTACGACGTAGTGCACCGACCAGAGCACACGGTGTTCTGACAGGGTATACGATACGCTGACGCCAAAACGAAGCTCTGCAACGGCTCACATGGAGCCGAGCCGTACCAAAATCTAACAGCTCCTTCAACGTTCTATCACTATCTTAATATATTAACACAAACAAAAAGCAAAATATCTCCCACTAGGACTACTGAAAAAACGGTCCGAAACCTGAAGAAATTTGTCATTTCAACTGAATTTTGGGTACATTTCATTTGCCAAAAACACTCACTCCCAAGGTTTGTATGTACCTAACCCAAGTCAGATTCTAACCCCTCTATCTGACCCCAGTTGGTTTATTTAAGACACTGGAAATGGTGAGTGACCAGCTGGGTTTTGATCTGGTTTTACTATCTCTTCTTCCCTCCCTCTCTCACACTTCTCCAAAACTTAGTAGATGAACAGTCGTAGGCTAATGTGTATAGGGTGTAGAAAATTCAAGTTTGTTTACGTCAGTGAATTGGTTTAGTAATGATAGGAAGAGGGTGAGAGTGAGCGGGAGGAGTTTCTTCTTGTTTGGGTTCTTCTATTGTGTGATGGGGTTTTGTAAGTGATCGCAAAAAAAAAAGGTTTTTGCTTGTTGGGTTTCAATTTGTTTCTGTGTTTTGGTTCTGGGATTGGTTGTTTTGGGGTTGTTTCCTGTTAGATGGGTTCAGAGGGAGAAGAGTTGTTGAGGAACGAGAAAGATGAGAGAGCTCACAGAGATCAGTGGTTGTACACTTGTGTTATACAGTATCAATACTGTACCAGTAGCTGGTCCTGCTCTATAAATGAGAATTGTATAAGTAGCAATTAAAAAAAAGAATCTAATCTTCTTCTTAAAGAGATCTCTCATTAACAACAAACTAAACACACACAATCCTGAGAGGATTTTAAGGAAACAAAAGGTCTGACCTAGTTACAAAGATCTGGTCTTTTGAAGTTGTTCTTCGTTACAGTCATGAAGAAGCTTGGCAGCTCAGATTCTCTTGGTGCGTTGATGTCCATGTGTCCAACTACAGGTTCTTAACTGAAACAAACCATCAACTTCCTTTTTTTAAGCTCAGACAAAGCTATCATGTGATGTTCTTAAATGATTTTTTGGGTTTGCTTTTCATTTTTATGATCAACCCCAACTTGGAAGTTCTTAAATGTCTCCACTTTTCTTGTGCTCCATCGACTAATTACGGTACCTTTTCTTTTTTTCTTTTTTTTTTGGGCTGTTGTGTACAGACGAGACCAGTCCGAGAAACAGCAACCATGTTTATAGCCGAGACTTTCAGTCCATGTTGGATGGTTTAGACGAACAAGGTTGTATCGAAGAATCAGGCCACCTCGCAGAGAAGAAACGAAGACTGAGTGTAGATCAAGTCAAGGCCTTGGAGAAAAATTTCGAGGTTGAGAACAAGCTTGAACCAGAGAGAAAAATAAAGCTTGCCCAAGAACTTGGGTTGCAACCAAGACAGGTCGCAGTTTGGTTCCAGAATCGCCGAGCTCGGTGGAAGACCAAGCAATTAGAGAGAGATTACGGTCATCTCAAAGCAAATTACGAAGCTCTTAAAGTCAATTATGATGCTTTACAACATGATAATGAAGCTCTTCTCAAAGAGGTATTAATGTTATTCAAACTCTTCTGATCATTGATCCATGTTCTTGAATTAACCGAACTATTATTGTGTTCTGATCAGTTTTAAGTTTTGTTTTTTTTCAGATAAGAGAACTGAAAGCAAAGCTCAACGAAGAGAATACAGAGAGTACTGTCTCTGTTAAAGAGGAGTTAATCCTTCAGGAATCGGAGGACAAAGTTACTGAACAGCCTCTACTGATCAACTCCATTACAGTTGCAGAGACAAAGGACATGAACTACGAGAACTTCAACGCAATAAAAGGCAGCAGCCATGAAGCCGAAATCACGCCTCTTTTCCCAGATTTCAAAGATGGGTCGTCAGATAGCGACTCAAGTGCGATCTTGAACGAAGATAACAGTCCAAATCCGGCGATCTCATCATCTGGGGTTCTCCAAAACCACACGCAGCAGCAACTGATAATGTCTCCACCCTTATCTCCATCGCTCAACTTTAACTGCTCAACTTCTTCTTCTTCACCATCCTCATTGAACTGCTTTCAATTCTCGAAACCAAGTTACCACCCTTCGTTAGTGAAGCTGGAAGAGCATAATTTCTTTAGCAGTGAAGAGGCCTGCCGTTTCTTTTGTGACGAACAAGCTCCTACGCTTCAATGGTACTCCCCAGATCAATGGAACTAGCTAAGTTACTCTGATGATATAATGATGCTGATGATGGTGAATAAAACAAAAAAAAAAGCTTTAATAAAAACGGTATATGAAAAAGAGAGAGCTCCGAGAACTTTGCAAAAGGGGAAGAAGTGGGAAGTACGTGTATTGAGTATCTCTATGTAATTAAAAGCTTGTTTTGGTCTCCATTTGTGTAAAAGGTTAGAATTGGAGAAAAGGGTTGGTGGTGGTGGTGGTGGTCCATTGATAGGTCCGTCGAAGATCCACATAAGAAGACTCAGAGAAAGAAGAAAGAAACGGAGTGTTGGTTGACGAGAATGGTAAGAGATGAAGGAAGGTGAAGCTAAAATCAGAAGGTTTCAGTTTCAGTTTCGGAGAGCTGTGGAGATTGGAGAGAGTGAAAGAGCTAGTGTAATTTTACGTGGGGGTTGCTGTGAAAGATCGATGGATGACGCAAATCGGTCTCTCTTGAATCGTGCGGATATGATTGGAGGAATCCATTTCCTTTAACGGAGGAAATAATCACCCATCATCATCTTCATCTCTACTTTCTAGTTTCAATCCATGCTCTCTCTATCCTTTCTCTTCTTTTGATAAACACTGTAAAATCAAATCGCCAACTTTCTTCTTTCTGATCTTAAAGTTAGCAATAGCAGCAGCAGTAATAATAATAATAATAATAATAATAATAATAATAATAATAATAATAATAAGAGATAATAAATTAAAAAGTATTAATTATTTTTAAATTTTTGGTTTAAAATTTTTTTATGTTAGCATTTTATTGATGTGGTGAAAGAAGAGAGTTATATTTTTCATAATTTTTAATATCCAAAAATAATTGACATTTTAACACATTAATTATTAATATGATTGCAAATTTTAAAATTATTTAAAAAAATAAAATGTCACTTAACTCATTTGAATGTGTATTTTTTAGTTATATTAACAAAATATTTTAATTTTTAATTTTTAACTACTTAAGTAGTTAAAATGATAAAAACATTCTTTAGGTAATTAAAGATGCTTACAGATCGCGACATTTAGAGAGGTTCAAAAGTGCACAACATTTCCTAACTTATTTAAAATTGGTTATTAATATATAATATAATATATTAAAGATTTAAAATCATTAAAAAAAGTGAAAGGGAAAATATCACATAACTAAATTATTAAATGAGTAATGCGTATGAAAAGAGAAGATATTTCTCACTACAAAATTTAATAAAAATATTATTAATTAATGATTAAAAAAATTCAATCAATTCAGTCGATTCAATCGTAAAAATCTTGAAATTTTAACTTGTAGATTCAATTTTTAACTTTACGATTCGATTTTACTTTGATAAATTTTACTGTTAAAAATTGATCAATAAATTAATAAATTCTTATAAACTAAAATAAATCACTTAATTTTTATTTAACAGTTTTTTTAATTAAACTTTAAATTCTTTTAATCATATTTTAAATTCTTAATTTTGTTCAATCTTTAGTAAGTTTTATGACTAATACCGATTGAATCTTTAAACTTTAAATCTTTTGTCTTTATTAGTTTAGATTTAATATGATTTTTAATATATTACTATTAATTTTAAATATGCATTCAAAAGGATTAACAACAATTGCATTATATCAATGTATAAATTAGTGCCTACAAATAAAAGATTAAGTCAAACTAACCGTATCAAGACATCAACACATTAAGATGATCTGTCGAGTATCAGCAAGGAAAAGGAAACAATCAAAATCCCAAAAGACCTTTCAAAGTTGTATTCTTTTTTCATTTTGCTTATTATCATTTTACTTGTCACGTTCTTCAATAAATAAAAGGAGCCTTATAAGGTCAGGCCACGTTCCAGACGCGATAACCTGTTTCACTTTTATTGTTCTAACATTTTTTCAATCTATCTCATTCATATATTTATGTGAGACTTATATAAATGTGTAAATGAAAAAAATTAGAATAACTTTAGAACAGTAAAAGTGGAACAATGTTGACTCCCTCGACAACATACTTGACATCTAATGGTAAAAATTGTACGATTAAATAAATCTATATTGTTATACTCATTATATTTTGAGTAAAGGAGAAAATGGTATAAAAATTAACAATAAGAACTTTTTTAAACTTTTTATAATATATTAAATTATATATTATTGGTTTATGAGATTGCCCAATTTAAAATGTTAAATGTTATTCATACATTTGTCAATAATTAAATTAAAATGAATGCTAGAAATGTAACAATTTGATTAAAAATTCAAAGAGGATAAAGCAAATTTTAAATTTTTAACTCAAAATTTTACTTTTAACATATTGAAATTTAGCATTAATTTAGCACTCATATTTAAGTTACTAATTGTTATAGCATATGAAGTCATTAATTTTAGGGTCCTTATTATATCCCTTTTAAATACTAACCTCTTTATATCAATGTTTTCAAAACCATTTCAGAAGCTAAAACTAATAAGAGGAGAGGTATAAGATTTAAAAGGCTTAATCGGTATCAGACTGTTATAGAACTGGTTAAAAATTGAAGAATTTACAAATTAATTCGGAAAATTTGTCTTACTTATCGAAAAATTTAAAGTTTAATTAAAAAAAGAATGTTAAATGTTTATTTTGGTTTATAAAAATTTATTAGTTTAAAAAAATCGGTTGATAAATTAATAAATTAATTAATTTTTAACCAAAAAATTATTAAATAATCAAATCAAAAAATTAAGATCTGAACTAAAAAATTAACCCATTTAAAGTTTTTATTGTTAAACCGGTCAAACCGATTAAATTTTTAAAACATTGCTTTATATAAATGTCATAGCAAGCGCTAAATTATTAATTTTTAGAAAATTTAAATGGTGGATTTATACTTTAATGGTATTTTAAAACCACTCATTGCTTTTATTTACAACAAAAGAGACCCAATTTTGTATAGATGGTATGAATGGTGTAGTGTGTAGTCTCCAACCTAAAGTGAAAAATGTCCAAATTAGGGAACTTTCCACTTACCAAGGAGGATACCAACAAATGGTGATTGAAGAAAAGGTCAAACAAAGGTTGAAGAATGAAAACAAAAATGCTTTGCAAGTAGAAGAAGAAAAATGTTTTGCTCAGCCGTAGTATATTCTTGTCCTTTACCATGACTACTGAATTAGGATATTTTCCATGTTCACACTGTTAAACCCTAAAAATTATGTATTATTAGACTTCTTAAAATTCCGTTCTTTAATAAAATTTTTACTGAGTGATGTTATTATTGTAGTATTTAGGGTTTAAAGTCTAATTTTATTTAAATTTAGTAAATTTAATTTAAATTAATTATACTTGAAATTAAATTCAAATCTAAAAATAATGTTATTATTTTAATAAAAAAATTTAAAATAATATTATTTTGGACCGTCCAAAACTAAAAATCGCGTAACTCTAATTAAATTAGGGTTGGGTTAGACTCTAAGTAGTGTCCTAATAGGATCTAACATGTTAGTTATTCATCTTCACACCCAGTCTAAAATCTTGCATCAAAGCGAGGTTTAGAGAGGTCTGATAGTACGCAGTTTTACTCCTACATAATAGAGAGACTGTTTTCGATAGACCCACATGCAAATGTGACAATAAAAAAGTGATGCAGATTCAAAGAATAAATTTGCATGGTACTCATTATTATCCTTAAATTTGCATTAATTGACCAAGCATTTGAAGCTCATATGTAGATGAAATTTTTAGAAGGAAAAATTTAGGATAAGAGATAGAATCCTACAAAATTTAAAAGACCATATTATTTTGATAAAATTATTTATTAAGATAAAATTACAATAATTATATAAATTCTATCAAGTACTTAATATAAACTCTATTAAGTGATTAATAATCATTTACATAATATTAAAAATATTTTGACATAAATTTATTAAAAATATTTAATTAATAATCTCTTTAATAAAAAATAATTTAAGAAATAAGTAAAAACTAAATATGAGATTCAAATACTTTACCCTAAAAATAAAATTTAAAAATTAGTTAAATAATAAAGCTGGAACTATTTTAACATCACTTTGCGGGAGTCGGCGAGGGTAATTAATTATACGCAGTCTCTTTTATATTTTACAAAAAAAATTATTTTTATTATTTAAAATGTAACTTTATGATCACAAATGTGTAATTTTATCCATTACTTTATGACTCGCTCTCAAATTATTCAACATCAATTTATTACATAATAAAACAAACAAAATAAAAGTTAAAAACTGAAAAGAGATGATTCGTAGAAAGGAGTGGTCCTTGATTTAATCCAAAAGAAAACGGACACATCTGTCGGGAGCACCTCCTAACCTTAACATAGACAATAACAACAAAAAGTAAAAGTTTCGCCAAAACAGAGTTTAAGAAAGACCGATGGTGAGTCTGTTTTCGAATAAACCTATTGTCATACTTAATCATTATATTGAATTTATTATTAATTGTCAATTCTTGATAATCTTTTAAATATTTGCATATTTTAATTTGTATTAATATCGAAATTGACAAATTTATATCTATAAAAAAAATTTGAGAGATTTATTAATTTTAATTTTAATTTAAGTGCTTAATTTTTTAAGTATTTAAATTGCAATTTTGATATTTTTAATTTAAATTAATTAATTTAATAAGTAATTGCATATATTAATATATATTAGATTTTTAAATAAAATAGAAATTAAAATACATAATTTAATAAATATAAATTATTTAAATTTTATAGAGTGAAAATGTTAAGCAATGAAATTATCTTATCCTACGTGTAAATTTTAATTGCATGTATAAATTTTATTTTTGGCTACGTGTGTTTAAATGATTTTGATAGTGCTTTGTTGTGGGAAACAGGAGAGCATCCAATTACTTTTGCTCCCACACAATACAATACAATAAAAATAAAAATAAAAATAACACTAAAATTAGAGTGGTCCCCTACATCTTTTTTAACATGGTCCCCATGCTCCTGATTCCTTTTGTGCAGGGATTGGTGAAGGCATGTGATGTGGGTCCCTTATGATGCACCTATCAAACGACAAGTCTTTTTTGAACTTGTCACCATCACGTAGAAATTTACAAGAGAACTAAGACTTTGAAGGATTATACCATGCACACATGTTCTTATTCTAGTTGGTGAAAGTTCAGCAACATCAATAAATAAAATAAAAAATTAAAGGGATAAAATAATAATTTGCTATAACATAAAATTCATATAATTTTATTTTAAAATAATCTTAAATAATTTATTTAAAATACATAATCTATAAACTAGTACATGAAGTATAACAACTTATACCATTGATTAAAAAATCAATCTTGATCAGTTTGGTTTATTTTAATAATTTCGATTTGATTTATTTTAATAATTTTTAATATTTAAAATTAATTTATTTTTATTAATTAATAAATTCTTATAAATAAAAAATTAATTAATTTTTACTTAAATTTTTTTTCAATTTAACATTAAATTCTTCTATGAATTAGGATAATCTTTTTTATTTTTATTCTAAAATATTTAATTAATTTTATAATATTTAATACCAATTGAACCTTTTAAAAACTCAAATTTTTTGTATTATCGGTTTAACTTTTATATCCGTTTTCGATTAGTTTATACTTTATATCAGTAAAGAAGTAGTAGTTGCAATTATGTTTTTCTTACGCCACAAAGCGAATCTTTGCAAGTGCCTGTTCCTGAATAATGTAGGAGCTAGACACTGTACGTATTTATAATTTTATTTGAGAGTGTCTCTTGGCTCATTTGTTAACCCGAAAAAAGAGAATACCCAATTAAAAGAAGCCACCTGTGTCAACGTTAGGTCATTGTCTACTTTTTGTATATATCCACAATGGACTAAAATAGCTTCTTTTCAAGTGATGACGCAGACACCTGTGGTTTTTGTTTGGAATTCGTTGCATGAAAGTAAGCTTCTTGTCTGAAATGGGGACCCCATTTCTTAGAAATTGGAATCACTTTCTTAGCATCTTCTTTTTCCCACTTCAGGTGCGACACTTTAGCTTATATTTTAATCACACTCACTCCTAAGCCCTAACCCTACTTTTTGTTTTTTTAGTAATTCAAATATTATTAGTAATAACTAATATTTAAAATTTATATAATTAAGTCAAAATTTTATTTTTATTGATTACATAAATATTTATTCATTAGTCATATATTTTAATCTAATTTTTACATATTTTGAAATATTAATTATTAAATTGAAAATTTTATAAAAATTCAATTTTTTAAATAGTAAATTTTAAATATCTTATTCTTCCCATATTTATTTACGTCATGTATTTGAGTTAAAGAAACAGTCTTATTGTAAAATATAAAAAAAGACCGCGTATAATTAATGATCTTAGTCCGACCCTCACAAAATAAAAAATAGATAACTCTTTATTTATATAATTAGGTGTGTAATGGGTAACCATTAATTTTTTAATACAACCTTTTTATTTCTAACTCGCATTTTCGAGGCAGCTTACTTATAGGGTGACATGTTCCACTTTGTACACACAAGGAATTAATTCTACGACTCTCGTATGGTAATGAACAATTTTCTTTTTATCTCTACCACCCGTAGAGAATTTGAATATAGAAAGCTAACTAGAGAGGTATTTTAATCTTGTATTAAGATATTAAATTAATTTTTTATTTTACTACGACCGTTATTAAAAATCAACGTACTTTGTATAAAAGGTTTTCTATTTTACGAAAGTCGAAAGAGAGTCATCAGTATACGTATTCTTCTCTTTGTAATTTTCACAAAAAGTTTGTTTCCTTAATTCGATCGTGTGATCTTATGATAACAAATGAGTAACGAGATAATTACTACTATTATTACTAACAATAATAATAATAATTTTCAAATAAAAGAGGATGATTATTAGATGTGGGATTTGAATGAGGTGATTAAATATATCAAATCCTTTATTCTAATTAAACTATTCTAATTCTGTTTTATTAAATCTTATCTATATATTTATGCAGATTCTGCATAAATATATAGATAAGATTTAATAAAATATGATCGAAATAACATAAATGAAAAAAAATCCTAATATCTCACTTTTGCTTTTAGTTTGCTTTGTTGCTTTTAGTTCTTTTAAAATTACTCTTCTTTTGCCTCCACTTTGTTGGATTTCGAGGCCTCTGAACTTTTATCGTGCCTCTTTATGTGACAACGCAAGGTGTCTTTGGCTGTTTTTTTTTTTAAGTAATGCTTACTATTTACAATAAAATTTAAAAATATTTAATTATCGACTAACTCCTTGGATTATGTAGATAGAATTATCAATAATAAATTTACTTGAACTAATTAATAAGTTTATTCAACCTTGTAACATCTAAGAGTTTATTAAATATTTGAATATAACATAAAAAACAACTTATATAATTTAATTTATTCTAAAAATAATAATTATTTAAAAATTACTCTGAAAATACTTTATTATACTAAAATTATAAAATATGTTTTTAATTTTTTAAATCATTATTTTATTGTACCAATTTGTGTGATTTATCTTGTACTTGTCTACGTATTTAATCTTGTACTATTAATCTTTACCTTGTTCTATATATATTATATTGCATATTTTTATATATTTAGTTATACGTATTTATGGATATTTTATATCATTATAATTAATAATTTGTATTACATATAGGTCTATTAGAACAATCTCTCTATTACGTAAGAATAAGATGAGGCACTATTGAATGTTGTCGTTGTTATTGATTTTAGTATACCATACAAACTTTATAATAAAAAAGTTACTCACAAATATTATTAAAATAATTTTATAAACACTCAATAAAAATATTTTTTAATATTTTAGCACTATAATTTTTTTAAATAACTGAAAATAAACATAATATTTAAAAAGGTGTGAAATCGAATATCTTACATCATACTTAGCCACTAATTAATAGACTAATTATAAGATAAGCATACAAGTAATAATTAACACGTAGCCATTAATCATAAGATAGCCAATAAATTAATGGACCCTATATTCTCATTTCTCGTACACACGCCACGACTTGCGTTTTTCCCAATAATTTTTAAAAAAATGAAAATTAAGTTAAAGAAACTGACATTGTCATTTATTAATTAAAGAGGTATATTATGGAGTATTAAGATATGCTCTATCTCAGCTAGAATATCTCAGCTATATTCTAGCTAGATGGTGGCCTTTAAAGGCCGTAACCTAGCCACGTACTTTGTTTTCTAGAAACTGAGCTCTGTGCCGTCGTTGCACACTCAATTTGATTATTAAAACGGCGGTCCATATAACCTAATAACTAATATGTCATTAGACTTAAATATGTTATGTTGTTTAGAACCCATTTAAAGAATCTTGGCAGGTTCAAAGCATCAAATAGCTGTGGAAATCAAAGTTTTATTGGCTTTGAAACTTTTGATTATGACACATACACACACACACATTGATCAATTGTTTAATTAGGTTGCCAAGCTACTCTATATTCTATAGTATTGGAATGGTTAATCTTAATATCTTCATTACTAAAAATTACATTTTGTTATTTTATTTGACACACACACACATAAATGTATAACACTCAAAAGGTAATATTTTTGAGTTTTTATTATTAAAAATAAATAAATGTTGTATAAGAGCTCTTTCCCTATTTTTTATCCCTTTATTGTTTTAATTAAATTGATAAGGAAAATAGTCTTGTAAAGTGAAGCTTTCAACGATGTCCTTAACAAAAGTTCTTTCTAAAAAAGGGGAGAGAATAAGTAAATGAGCCAAAAGTGTATTTTAGATATCAACATTTATAATAGAATGCAACTTAAATCTCAATATTTTGTAGTGTTCAAATTGGGCTTTAAATTTTTCAAAACCGAACAAACCCTAAATTAACATAAAATTTGACGAGGTTAACTCTCCATCTGTTAAATGTCATGTCAGCATATATTTTTTAAATAGAAAGTACGTTTCAATGTCATGAGGTCTACAAATATAACAGGATAAGTGAGACCTCCTATTATATATTTTATATAGTGAGTCTCACTTGTTACATAACATTTAAAAAATAATAAGTGAATCCATTATCAAATAAAAAATAGTGTTGTGTCAATAATTGATGAGAAGTTAACTATGTTAAATTTTTATCCACTTATAATATGTTTTGAATGTTTTAAAAATATTATTATTCAATTTAAACGTTTCGAAATGTTAAAATATGTTCTTATATTTTGTTGTAAACTTAGAAGTGGCTAAAATTAAGAACAATAAGATATGGAAAAATTAAATTAAAAGATAATGTTTATTTACATAAAAAATGTCACTTTCATCAATATTTTATTTATTTATATAATTATAAACAAAATGAACTGAACTTTGTAGCTTTCTTTATTTATTTATTTAAAAACACATTATGGACTTTTCCCTTTAACATAAAGATTTTAACTAAAATTTTCATGGATAAAAATCAAAGAAAATTAACTAGGGAGAAAGATTAATCCGACGGTTAGTGTTCAACCACGGTAGTATGTAAAAATCACAATTATTAAATTTGTGAACAGGTGCTCGATATAGATGGAAAATTAAGCGAAAAGGGTCTAAATTTTATTTTTTACTTTATTTTATTAAATCTTAATTACATATTTATATAGGTTCATACAAATATATATATCAAATTAAGTGGCACAAATTTACAACAACCTAACATGATCGGAGTGATCCATTCCCACTTCAAGTGGACGCCCTTTTGGAGCCTATCACTGTCAGCCACATGGACTACTATGGAAATAGACCGAGCGTGTTTAGCTTTTGGATTGGAACCAAGTGCTTAATTCTTTTTCTTTTTTTGTCTTAAAAAAATTAATTACAAAGAATAGTCTTGTACAATATATTCAAAGAGGGTACCCATTTGGCTGAAAATTATTATATATAAAATAAATAATTGTTAAAATTTTAAAGAGATGAACATCTTATAATTCAATTGACTTTTAAAACTAGAATTATAGTAAATATATGGCTTGTCAAAAAGATAAATTTGATAAAAATAAATAATTTAAGTATTTTAAAAATATATATTTGTTATATATACACAATTTGAATAAATTCCTATAAATCATTTATCTTATATAAATTAACGGAGGATTTAAATAATAAATTCAACTAAAATTATTGAACTGTAATTACATTTTGCATGTTGTGTATGTTAATCAATTAATTATTTTTTGACAAATGTAGCTACACTATTTCCCTATTCATTTTATAACATAAACTCTAGGTGGACATTGTAAAATGTCAATAAGTAGGAACAATTACAAGGTTTTGCCTTTGTCTCCACATTTTTATATTGTATATGGTAGATATTTACAGCACTTAAAAAGTACTTTAATTAATTAATTAATAACAAAAAGAAGGAAATTTTAAACTAAAAAAAAATGGCAAAGGTTTGGTGCAGCTTTAAGTGGTTGAATGGGACATTTACAAATATGATATTTGATCGAGAACCTAAACTTACACATTTATTGCTTTCATGATTCGATAAGATTAATAGAGATAGGTAAGATCCCAACCACATTGAGTTTTTTATTTTTTATTTTAGTAAAGAGTGTATTATTCATTTGGAGATTACATTACGTTATGTCTCTAATTTTATTTTTAATTCAATGTAAAAATTTGTAATCGTTATTTTTAAGGAATGCTTTAAAAACTGATCGGAAGTTAAATCGGTAAAATAAAAGGTTTAAAAGGTTTAATTAGTATTAAATCATTATAAAATCAGCTAAAAATTAAATAAAATTAAAATTTTGAAATATGATTGAAAAAGATTATTCTTGAAAATTTTAAAGTTTAATTAAAAAATATTAATTGCTTTATTTTAGTTTATAAAAACTTATTAACTTACTAAAATCGACTAATTACTTAATAAATTAATTGATTTTTAATAACAATAATTGTTAAAATAAATTGAACAGGAAGTTAAAACTCGAATTGAAAAATTAGACGATTTAAGGATTTTACAGTTAAACCGGTTGAATTTTTAATTGTTATTTTTAAAGCTAAATTAGGAAAATATAATATTTTTGGGAATTTTTAAAATTATATTCTAAACTGTATTTGTATTATTCAATAAAACAGATGTCTTATATCACTTTAAATCATCTTTTGAGATGATTTTTATAGAGTATGTAACCAAAATTTGATAAGGAACGCTAAACAAGGAATGACTTTGAATTTGATGTAATATATACAATTTAAAAAATATAACCAAGCAAAGGAATTAATAATCTAATACAATCGTAATTATATTACGTAATGTCCATTTTCTATCAACAACAAAACATGTTGTATAAAGAGTGGTTCAACAATATGTAGCCTTCTGCTAACTAATAAAGTTAAAGTTTGAATTTCCACATTAATTTACTCGCGTGTGTGTATACACCCTTAATGTATAGTCGAGTTGGTAGAGTGAAGGGAGTATGAAGTCAAAAGGTCTTGTGTTCGAATCTTCCTATCTATACTCTCTCGATCGAGCCTATCATACAGGGCTTACCTAATGCGAAGTATTTAATTGGCGTGATCTGCAAGTTATTATATCAATCCGAAGATTTACCTATTGTGCATCTAAAGGATAGCAATTGCGGGCTCTTCTGTAAAAAAAAAACAGAGTAATGGTTGACCTAAAATGTTGTATATGCGTGCTTTTGTGTGTATATACAAATATTTCTTCATGATTTATGCTCCAATTTATACACAACACAACACAAACGATTGGTTGATAAGCTATAAAAATAATTGGTGCATGAAGAAATCATAATTCGAGTTCGATCGATTAGATTCTGTCAAAAGCAATGGTGGCAATTAGGTTGGATCACTACTCGAAATTTTATGCTCGAGTCGAATTAAATATATGTTTTAATTTTAAAAAATAAAAATGATATTGTATTTTTAAAAATTTTATGCTTTTAAATAGGTTAGAATTCAATTTTAATTTTTTAAAAAATACAAGTTTAATTCAAAATTTAATCAAATTGAAGCAAAATTATTAACTTTAGATCAGGTCAAGTCAGGACAAAGAAAGTTTGCCAACTTGAGTAAAAGAAAAGGGTAAAAGAAAAATTGAAAAATGTGTCAAGAATCTTACATCGGATAAGTGTGAATGCATTCAATCATTTATAATAGTATGCAAAACTCTCATCTTAAATTAGCTTTTGGGAGTGAGTTAAGCCTTTCAATATGATATCAGAGCCTGTTTGTTTTGATAATTTTGAGGCGGTGCCTGATTTTGTTCCTTTACCCAATTTACCCAACAGATGTCCAACCCTACTTTGGGTTGAGGGGAGTGTGTTAAGAATCTCACTTTGGACAAGTATGAGTGCATTCAATCATTTATAATAGTGTACAAACCTCCTCTCTCAAGCTAGCTTTTGGGGGTGAGCTAGGCCTTTCAACTTGGTATTTTAATGGTTTGGGGTGATGACCGGTTCTATCACTTTACCCAATATGCCCAACAGATGTTCAGCCTTAATTTGAGCTGAGAGGGTGTGTCAAGAATCTCACATCGGACAAGCATTAGTGCATTCGATCATTTATAATAGTGTGCAAATCTCTCCTTTCAAGCTAACTTTTGGGAGTAAGTTAGGCTTTTCAATATGATATCAGAGCCTGTTTGTTTTGATAGTTTTGGATTCTGTCCTTTTGCTTAATTGCCCAACAGATGTCCAACCCTGCTTTAGGTTTAGGGAAGTGTGTTAAGAATCTCATATCGGACAAGTATGAGTGCATTCAGTCATTTATAATAGTGTACAAACTTTCCCTCTCAAGCTAGCTTTTAGAGATGAGTTAGGCCTTTCAACAAAATGATTGTAATTCTTATTTTATTTTAATTTTATATATTGATGAAAATACATTAGTTAAATCATAAAAGTAAACTTAGTATTTCGTAAATTACGTGTTTTAAATAAATATTCAATAATTTAAAGTTATTTAAATAATTTATTAAAAAAATCGTCCACTCAATATGCAGTTCACGACAGGAAATTCCTCTGGTTGGAAAAACTTGCTGTTTATCAATTGATTATGTCTTGTAGGGACGCCTTTCATTGTCAACCCAAAATTTTAATAGTAAATTTTCTGTTGAGTATGTGACATTTAAAACTATATTATAAAAAATTAATAAGCAAATGAATGCACATTTGAAATTTGGGTTTGGGTACCCTAAAATCTAAAGAAAAGGAACACTTAGGTCTCAATCAAATGTTCGTCATCATCATCAACTTAATAAGCCAAAGACTCGATGAAACTCAGCTAAACGGCTTCTTCTACTACTACTTTAGCCGCACTATTACTTCACATCTCGATTTTAAGAACAATACTGATCTAATTATGAATTTATTTTACCTAAACAGTAAACACGATATATTTGTAATCTATTTTTTATTTATTGTATAATTTTTATATAATAAACAATTTGCATAATCATATATTTCAATAATTTATTTTTAATCTTTCATAAAATTATATAAAATTAGTTTCATTGTTTCTACACAAAATTCCAGGTACGTCAGTTCAGAAGTTGCACATGTTCCAATCCATGAAAACGATTCTCTGAGTCACCCTTTAAGTTCTGAGTCCCGATGCTGGCCAGCCACCAAACTTCACATGTGCACCGATTCTTTGCTTGTCCTTGCACAGCAGCCTGTACAGTACACCAATAGTTTTATGGCAGAACAGAAATGGGAACTATATGTAATGTCTGAACCGGCCAAGGTCACCTATAACAACACCAGACAGGCTTTGTCCAGTGTCTGATGTCCAGAATCAAGAAATAATATGACAATTCTATAAACCAATCATCGCAATAATACGATACTTTTCTTATATTCTATTTTATTCAATTAAATTCTATTTAAATTAATAATTAAAATAAATTATCAATTTAAATTCACATTAATAAGATAAAGATGGAGGATGAAGGTTATCGGACCTTACTAAATCCATTCATACAAGATTTCGTAATTTTGAGCGGGTTCTTACTATGTACACCAAGCCTAGGGTTCACAAAGGTATCTTCGAAAAGAGTTTTGGCTTCTACGCTTTTGGGAAGATAAATCACTTTCGTTAAACTGACGTGAAAGAGATAAGAGCATATTCATCTTCTTTCAAGCAGTTTAGCTCGGTTTAAAATTAAGAGTTATATTAAACTGTTACGTAAATAATATTTGATTAGTTTATTTTTAATGTTTATGTTATGTATATTTTTTCATTATATTTATTTAATCAATGTGTCAAAAATGATTTTTTAAAAAACAGAAAAAAACTTTTAAACTAAAAGAATTGTGTTTTACATTATATTATAATAATATAATACACATCTCTTATGGTAGTAGCAGAAGTAGCAGGTGCAGGTTTATTATAGTAATGCGTGCATAAAATACCTCTGGAATATCTGGCTAGGGAGCCACAGGATCTCGTGTTTTTGTCTTGAACCTTAATACAATATTATCAAATTTAGACTAATGGGTCGCGCTTATTATTATTTTTTTTGGGGTTTGTTGAAAGTTTAAGGTTGAAACCTAAATTATGGCTTTTGTTTTGTTTATGGAGATTCTCAGACAAATGCATTTCAGTGCTTCGTAACAGCCGATCCTAGGATTGTTCTCTCCTCCAGTTGTCTAATGTATGTATACTACTTTTGAACTTCAAATTTCGATACCCTTCTCACTAAAATAAACTAAACCACCTAATTATTGTATAAAACCTAAAATTCTTTTATATATATATAATTTCAACTTTCTCGTTTAAAAAAATATTATTAATTTTCATATAGTATCTTATTTTTTATTTTTAAATTTAAAGTAACATAATATTATTTTTAATTTTAAATATAATATCACTTAAACAAATTTCAACTAAAAATGACATTATTTTTATATTTAATAAATTAGTCGAACTGCTTTAAGTGGCTTTATAAATTCGAATTCGATCTAAATTTTAATTAATTCAAATTTTTTGACACGTTGACTTGCATTAGATCGGGTTGAACTCAAATTGATTTATCATATCTAAAGCTAGTTATTTGAAAGTTAAATAATTCTACGAGAAGTAAATAATAATTTTAAAAATTAAGGATTGAAATAAAATTTTTTTAAAGAGACTCCAATATAATTAACCCTAAAAACCAATTGATTCAAAAATTCAATTGGTTCGACCAGTTCAACAGTAAAAACCTTAAATAATTCAACTTTTTAGTTTAGTTTTCAACTTCAGTTTGATTTATTTTAATAACTCTTGTAGTTAAAAACTGATCAATTTATCAATTAATTTGTTAGTTTTATAAACTAATAAGTTTTTATAAACTAAAATTAATTAATTAATTTTTATTTAATAATTAATTTTTTAAATTAAACTTCAAATTCTACGATAACTAATGACAATTTTATTCAATCATACTTCAAATTTTTTAATTTTTATTTAATCTTTAACTGGTTTTATGACAGTCTAATATCAGTTGAATCTTTTAAACTTTAAACTTCTTATCTTATTGGTTTAATTTCTGATATGATTTTTAAAACATTGCTAAAAGTAATATATTATTAAGTGTCTATGAACCTTGTATGTAGGTTTCCATCTGTTTCATTTTAATGTGCAGGAGAGACGAGGAACATACAACAAACGTACAGTTGAGTTGTGTCCTACAACAAAAACGAAAAAAGAAAATATGTGGCGCAGATTATGCAAACAAGTGGGGCTGTGCTGTGTCGTTTTCAACTTTAGATTTCTTTAAAACTTAGTTAGTGCACAATTACGTAAGTTAAACAAAGCTTAATGGTAATAAAATCATAATAATAATATAATAATAATTCCCTTTTTTAGGCATTTCGAAAATTGACGTGGAGGAGCCAATTGGGGAAACTTTACGTGAAAGTAAATATCATACATTAGGTAGGGCCTTCAAAACTTGAAAGCTACCCTTTTGAAAAATTTAAAACCTGAAAGATACTTTGAAAATGTTCAAACTTAAAAGGGGGGTTGGGAAGGTGTTGTCTGATTTATGTAAACGATATACTTTTTAAAAAGGAAATAAAATAATGGAATAATTGTTTCTTTTCTTGAAGGAATCTTTTTTTATAAACTTATCTTTTTAGAGATGATTTCATGACATCCGGAAGGATTTTACTTATTCGAATAATCAGCTCTGAAAGCCTTGTTAGAACGTTCTTCTTAACATCTAAATATCGAAGATTTCAGCAGAGATAATATCGAAGATTAAACAACGTCTAGTTAAAGAAATTATCTGCTTAAGGAAGAACTAATGTAGTTGCAAAGATAACACAGATAGACAAGAGACTTGCAAAATATTTTAGAGCTTCATTATTTCTTGAAGTTATATCAAATTCTTTGTGCCTCATAAAGTAATATCACTTTATTAAGAGAGATTATAAAATTCTTCATACATTTTTTGTTGAGAGCTTGTAGAGGCTTGCAAAATACTACTAATGTGAATAGATGAAGAACCTCGAAAAATATACACTTGTGTGCTTGAAGAGACTCGTCAAATTACTACTTAGTTTTAGTAGCGAAACACTCAAATTGGATACTTGGAGACTAGACGTAGGCTTTGGTTATAAGCTGAACCAATATAAATCAACTACGTCTTTTTTTTCTCCCCTTAACTTTTAAATTTCCACACTACATTGTTTGCATTTTCATTTTGCAAGAGGCTCCTTTACTTTTAAAATAGGTTCCTTCTGTTTTTATATCGCAAGAGGTTTCTTTCAAAAGTTAGCAGGCTCTTAATGATTAACAAGGCACTTTTTTTTTATCGTTAATAAGCTCCTTTTAAATAAAAGGATCCTCTTGTTTTCAACATTAGTAGGATCTTTTCAAAAGTTTATAGGATCCTTCTACTTATAAATCTATTTTGCTTAGGAGGATCTTATCGTTTTGAAAGTATCTTTTTTTTTATACACACAATTCACCCCCTCTTGCGTGTGTTTGCTTTATCGTTTGGTATTAGAGCGAGGTTTCACATTTACTGTGTTTTATAGCACGTGATAGATCATGGAAAATAATTTGAGAAACCTTGAAGGATAATCTATCTCAAAGCCTCCTTACTTCAATGAAAACAACTCATACTGGAAAGAGAGAATGACAATCTATCTTCAATTTATAGATATTAAAGTCTAGCAAGTCATCAGAATTGGGGCTACACTTCCTGCTACAAAAAACATAGAAGTAAGGTTTGATGTTGACAGAAGAAATGCATAACTAAATGCTAAAACAAAACATCATCTAATATGTGCACTATCACTAGAAGAATATGAGAAGATATCCTACTGCTCTATAGTAAAGGAAATGTGGGATAAACTACAAGTCACTTTTGAAGGAACGAATGAGATAAAGAAACATAAAATAAGTCTTTTAGTGCATCAATACGAAACTATTGGTATGAAACAGGGAGAAACCATACATAAATTCTTTGGAAGAGTCAACAACATCATCATGACCTTAAAGAACTTGGGAAAGATATATCCCAATTATGAGCTCATAACGAAGATTCTGAGATCACTACCAAAGGAATGGAGACCTAATGTGACAGCTCTAGAAACTGCAAAGGATCTAGATACTATTTCACTCAACTGGCTACGAGAAAATTTGATGATCTATGAAACCGAGCTTAGGTGAGATGAAAAGGAATGACACTAAAAGCAACTGATGAATCAAACGGTGATGAAAGTAACATTGAGTTGTAAATAGATGGAAATGACGAGTTCAACTTCATGGTCAGAAAATATGTCCGCTTCTATAAAAAGAAGTTGATGAAGAAAAGAGAAGGAAACAAGAGAGCTAGGAACAACAGGTTCTTATCAAAAGGCAGCAGCAGTAATAGCAATACACAAAACAATCAAATCATATGTTATCACTGCAGGAAGCCTAGACACATAAGACCTGAATGTCCTCTTCTTCAAAAAGACAAGTCAGAGAATAGAAAACCTAGAAAGCAAGAAATGACTGCAACCTAGTCAGATGAGGACTCTAAAAAGAAGAAGAGCCAGAAGAAGAGCCAGAAGAAGTCAGCAACGTTTGCTTCATGGCTAAATCAGGAGATGATGAGGTATATTAGTCTGACTCTGATATTAAAGTTGATGAATTGAAAAATACATATCATGAATTATATGATCAATACCAAAAGTTGACAGTGAAGTATTTCAAAGAAGTTGAGAAGTCCAAGAACAATAATGCATCTCTGAAGAGTAAGATTAAATCATTAGAATCTGTGAATGAGAGTTTAACGACCAAAAATATGTCTCTTGAAGTTGATTATAAGCAAAAGGTTTCTGAAAAAGAAGTTCTAGAAGAAAGATTAGCTAAGTTGGAAAATACTTTGCTTAAGAATGATGCTAACAAAGTGAGACAGCTAGAAGAAAAGGTTGTCGCCCTAGAAATTGAGAAAGAGAAATGTGCAAGAAGGATCTTATCTCTAGAAAAAGATCTTACGAAGTTTGTTGATGGGAGGAACAACTTTGACGCGTTACTTGGTAGTGGTAAATGCGCCTTTGATAAAGCTAGAATAGGTTACAATGAAAATAATAATATTAGGTCTTACAAGAACTTCTTTATCAAATCTAGCAGTAGCTATAGTCAAAACAACAAGAACCTGATACATGATAGAAATTATATCAATTATCATTCACCTGTTTTATGTTTCTATTATGGTAGACATGGTCACATTAGTCATTCTTGTAAACTTCGTAAAATAGAGAAAGTCAAGCTACTAATCCGAAAAGACCCAACAAAATTTGTGTACCTAAAATAAGATAATATTTTTCTGCAGATATGCTTCAAAACAGAGACAAGAGAAAATCAGTGGATAGTCGATAGTGGCTGTTTGAGACACATGACGGTGAAATATCACATTTCAATTATATTGAAAGGAAAGACGGAGCTAATATGGTCTTAGCTGACAAAAATAAAGCAAAGGTCACCGAAATTGGTAAAATTGGTGATTCTGACTCCACCTCTGTTGATAATGTCTTTTATGATGATGGTTTGAAATATAACCTGTTAAGTGTAAGTCAATTAAGTGACAAGGGTTATAGAGTCATCCTCTATGCATCTTATTGTGAAGTAGTCGATAATCATAATGATAATATCGTATCCGTTTGTCCTAGAAATCAGAACATATATTGTGTTCAACTGGAAGACATGTCTTCACAAAGTGTTAAGTGTTTTGTTTATTTAGAAAAGGATTTGCTTATCTGGCACATAATATTTAGACATGCTAGCATAAGCATCTTATCAAAATTGTCCAAAAATGAGCTAGTGAGAGGACTACCTAATATGAAGTTCGAGAATACTCAAGTTTGCAAAGCTTGTTTGAAAGGAAAACAAATCAGAAATAGTTTCCCTCCTAAAAATATTGTGTCTACTGAACAACCACTTAAACTTATACATATGGATTTATTTGGTCCCATTTGAACTCAAAATTCTGGTGGTAAACATTAGGGTTTTGTTTTAGTAGATGATTATTCTAGATTTACATGGGTTTACTTCCTATCAAATAAAGATGATGTTTTTGAAGTTTTTGAGAAGTTTTGCAGAAAAATTCAAATCGAAAAAGAATACTGCATTACTTCAATTAGGAGCGATCATGGAGGAGAATTTGATAACATAAAGTTTGAAGATTTCTATGAGAGTATTGGTGTGACTCACAACTTTTCTTGCCCAAGGACTCCTTAGCAAAATGGTGTCGTTAAGAGAAAGAACAAGACCTTAGTTGATATGACCAGGACAAAGCTGTGTGAAAGTGGCCTACCCTATGGTTACTGGACAGAAGCAGTATCAACTGCTTGTTACATACTTAACAGGTGTCTTATAAAACCTATTCTAAAAAAGACCCCCTATGAGCTGTAGAAAAGAAGAAAATCAAATGTTGCTACTTTTGAGCATTTGGTTGCAAGCGCTTTGTTTTAAATAATAGGAAAGACAACGTTGAAAAATTCGATGCGAGATCAGATGAAGTTATCTTTCTAGGATATAGTACTGCCAGTAAAGGATTCAAAGTTTACAACAAAAGTACAAAGAAGATAGAAGAATCAATACGCGTAGTGTTTGATGAAGCACTACTCTCGACAACAGTAGTTGATTCAGATGATGAAAAACATCCTTTGGTTCTTAAAAATACATCAACTACACCTACAATACCCTTGGAGTCACCTGATCAAGAAGGTTCTTCAGAAGCCAAGTCAGAGCATACTCCTTCCTCTCAGCAGGAGCCTATACAACGAAGAACACCAAGATAATGAAGAGGTCAAGATACACATCAATATATTCTGGGAGACCCTTTTGAAAGTCTAAGAATCATATCATTATTCTAGAACAACTTTGTTAGTTTCATCTCACAATTAGAACGAAAGACCATTGAAGAAGCTCTTACTGACGAAAATTACGTTTCATCTATGAAAGAGGAACTGAATCAGTTTGACAAAAATAAAATTTAGAATCTAGTACCTCGTTTGTAAAACAAGTCAGTCATTGGAACTCGTTAGGTTTTTTGAAACAAACTCAACGAAAATGGTAAGGTGGTAAGAAACAAAGCCAAAATTGTAGCTCAAGATCATAATCAACAGGAAAGTATTGATTTTGATGAAACTTATGCGCCTGTTGCTAGACTGAAAGCAATTAGAATTTTGATTGCTTTCATATGTTATAGAAACTTCAAATTGTTCCAAATGGACATAAAAAATGCTTTCTTAAATGGATATATTAACGAAGAAGTGTTTGTTAAGCAACCTCCAAGCTTTGAAGATGAAAATCATCCTGATCATGTGATGAAGTTAACCAAAGCCTTGTATAGTCTAAAACAGGTTTCTCAAGCGTGGTATGAGAGGTTAAGTAATTTTTTGCTTGAGAATAACTTTGAAAGATGAAAGATAGATAAAACCTTATTCGTTAAGAAAAGGGGGAATGAGTTGCTCATAATGCAAATATATGTTGATGACATAATATTTGGTGTTACTAATCAGTCTTTCTGTGAAAATTCTTAACATTAATGCAGGGGGAGTTTGAAATTAGCATGATGAGAGAACTATGCTTCCTTCTCAAATTACAAATCAGGCAAACAGAAAAAGGGATCTTCATTAGCAAAGACAAATACACAAAGAAACTTATCAAAAAGTACTATTTTGAGAATGCCAAACCGATGGGTATTTCTATGTATACTAGAACTAAACTTGATAACGATGAAGAAGGATAGGCGACGGATGAAACAAAGTATAGAGGAATGATTGGATCACTACTATATATTATAAGCTCAAGACTAGACATTACGATTAGTGTATGTCTTTGCGCAAGCTTTCAATCAAATCCCAAAGAAATCCACCTTCAAACAGCAGGATCTTTCGACATCTTCTCGAAACTATGGATTTTTGTTTATGGTATCCAAACACTAATTTTTTAAAACATAGTTGGCTATTGTGATGCAGATTATGTAGGTGATGAAAGTTGATCGAAAAAGTATAAGTAGTCACTGTCAATTTCTTGGAGGATGTTTAGTTTCTTGGTCTTGAAAAAAACAAAATTACACAGCACTTTCAACAATCGAAGCGGAATATATAGCAGTCGCTAGTTTTTGTGCTCAAATCTTATGGATGAAGCATCAACTCCAGAATTTTTCTCTAAATGTTTCTCATATTCCTATACTATGTGAGAATACTAGTGCAATAAATCTTTTTTGAAATCCTGTACATCATTCCAGGAGTAAACATATAAAAATCAAGCATCATTTTCTTAGAGGTTATGTTTTAGAAGGTACCATTGATCTTTTGAATGTTAATACTAAAACTCAAGTTGCTGATATCTTCACACAGCACTTTCAACAATCGAAGCGGAATATATAGCAGTCGCTAGTTTTTGTGCTCAAATCTTATGGATGAAGCATCAACTCCAGAATTTTTCTCTAAATGTTTCTCATATTCCTATACTATGTGAGAATACTAGTGCAATAAATCTTTTTTGAAATCCTGTACATCATTCCAGGAGTAAACATATAAAAATCAAGCATCATTTTCTTAGAGGTTATGTTTTAGAAGGTACCATTGATCTTTTGAATGTTAATACTAAAAATCAAGTTGCTGATATCTTCACTAAACTACTCTCTGAAGATAGATTTTGTGTGTTGAGAAATGAACGTGGTATGTGCAAACTATCTGATATTATATTTGTTTGAATTTTCTATGCTACTTCTCTCTACTAACATTAGCAGGATCCTTCTTTTTTAGAAGGCTCCCCTTAGATTCGAGACTTCTTCTTGGTATAGTAGGCTTCTTCTAGTTTAGAAGGCCCCTTCGTTTTAGAAGGCTTCTCTCGATTTAATAGAGCAAGATTACATGTGTACTAAAAAAGGAAATTCTTTAGTTTTGTTGTTTCAAAATTTAAAGATGCGCGTGAAGTTTTGACAAGCGGTTGTACGGGACTGACAAAAGATATGCAAACGATCACACTTCTTGAATTAGCGTACGATCATTCATCTTCACACGAGATCAACGCTCAAAAATCACTTAATATACCAGAAACAGACTTCTCTCCTTTACTCACTCTCATTGTTCTTCGAAGCGCTGCTCTTGACTCTCTGCATTCCATCTCTCTATTTTCATCTCAAATCGTCTAAACCTCACCCGTTGCTCTTATAATGGCACGAACCAGATCTAAAGGACAAAAGAAAACCCCAGCTTCTACTAATAGCCATAATGAAGCTCATGATACTAAACATATCTCCGCTAAGCCCTAAGCATCAAAAGTGCACTAGGTTATAAACGATGATGATTCAGATGAAGAACATTCTCGATTGATTAGACAACCACGAATCAAACGAAGTATTGCAAAGCAAGCTGAGAAAATTTATGAACAAAAAGAAAACCTTGATGCTGAAAAGAAAGAGGAAGAAGAATCCAGAAAAAGAAAAAGGGAAGAATAAAGAAGGAAAAGCGCCTATGATTGAAGAAACAATTGATAGAAATTCATGAAGAGATGATTCCTAAAGAAAAAGGGCAAAAAAGATAAAGATAGCTACACAAAAAGGAAAGACATCAATACCACAAAAAATGTTTCAATTAACGGAAGCTGAAGTTCGCTATAAAATGCAATACATGAAAAGAAAGGTGGCTGCTGGGCGGATCTTGCCTCCCATGATGTTTGATGCCATAGTTATACCTATCTCTCCTTACTTTGTTGCCATTGGTTAGGAAAATTTTCTGAAATTAGATGTGATCATTTATGATGAGCTAGTCAGAACATTTTACACGCACATGAGAAAAGAGGGAATTGATGGAAAGCTAGCCATTGTCTCATGGATACATGAATGTGAAATTTTAATTTCTAAATAAATCTTAAGAGATATACTGAATGTAGCTCCTATAGGGAAAACTGATTTTCCCTGTCATAAGTGGGATGTCGATGATTTGGAGCTAGTAGAAGTGGTCAAAATCATCTACTGTCATGTTGAGAATATCCAAGATGGGAGACTCTGGAGCAGGCAATTAGACCTACTACCATGATGCCTTGCATCGTTATCAGCTACTTCAATTTTTCTCAGAAGTAGTTCAGTTGAAAGGTGCAGTCTGCTGGACGCTTATGTAGTATATAATTTGTTGAAAGGGAATAGAATGAATCTTCCAACAATGATCTTGATGTTTATGGTAGATAAGGGGAATCGTAAGAATACCACAGGCTATCTGCCTTATGGGATGTTGCTTACCAAGATTTTCACCCATTATAAAGTTCCTTTTATAAACCTGAATTGGATTGCACCGACTAAGTTTCACCTTCCATTTGTTACCAATTTGGATATAAATTGTAAAACAATATCTAGGTAGAGAAAATATTTGAAAGAGTAGCAGAAATCTCAGATCTTGCTCCAGACCAACAAACTCCTGTCCCTCCTCAGGATGAAAATAGAGCAAATTTCCAGCAACAACTGAAGGATATTCAAGCCAACCAAGAACAAATGCAGGAACAAATAGATAGCATGCAAAATCAACTTCTAAGATATGCAGATTTTGCTTGGAAGAATCATTTAATCTCTTCAATAACTTTGTTGCTATTTGCTTCTACTTGGCTTATTTATACTAATGGTATTATTTGATGCATTAATTACTACTTCCCTCTATTTCTTTTTGATAATGACAAAGGGAGAGAAATAGATATATTTTTCACTTGATTTCAATATTGTTTTGATGACATACTCTGCTGAAATATTACTGAACTTACGATGATATACTATGCTAAAATATTGTTGAATTTATAAAGTTTAAATCTGTGATAAATAAACGAAAGACTCCCTCCTTTGGAAGTCAGATTCCTTCTAATTATTATTGCAAGTAAAGTTTACAGATACCTCTCGAAACTCTTTCTTATTTGTATTTTGAAAATATATTCTATTATTGTTTGTCATCATAAAAAAAGAGGAGATTGTTAGCTCAAAATTTATGATTAACGATTTTGATGATAACTGTATAATATTTCAAAATTTAAATTGGAATTATTTCCTTATATAGGTAACGATATACTTCTTAAAAGGGAAATAAAATTATGGAATAATTATTTCTTTTCTTGTAGGAACCTTGTTTATAAACTTACCATTTTAGAAATAATTTCATGACATCCAAAAGGATCTTACTTATTCGAATAATCAGTTCCGAAAGCTTTGATAGAATGTTCTTCTTAACTTCTAAATATGAAAGATTTTAGCAGAGATAATATCGAAGATTAAGCAACTGCTAGTTGAAGAAATTGTTTACTTAAGGACGAACTAACGTAGTTGCAAAGATAACACAGATAGACACAAGACTTGCGAAATATTTTAGAGCTTCGTTATTTCTTGAAAGTTATATCAAACTCTTTGTGCCTTAGAAAGTGATATCACTCTATTAAGAGAGACTATAAAATTCTTCATACATTTCTTGTTGAGAACTTGTAGAGGCTAACAAAATACTACTATTGTGAAAAGTTGAAGAATCTTGGAAAATATACACTTGTGTGTTTGAAGAGGCTCGTCAAATTACTACTTGGTTTTAATCGTGAAATATTCAAGTTGGATACTTGGGGACTGGACATAGGCTTAGGTTATAAGCCGAATCAATATAAATCATCTGCGTCATTTTTTCTCTCCTCTTAACTTTTAAATTTCCGTATTATATTGTTTTCATTTTCATTTTTCAAGAGACTCCTTCACTTTTAAAATAGGCTCTTTATGTTTTTACGTCGCAAGAGGTATATTTCAAAAGTTAGTAGGCTTTTAATCAATTTATTTCAAAAGTTAGTAGGCTTCTATCGATTAAAAAGGCACTTTTCTTTTTACGTGTTAACAAGATCCTTTCAAATAATAGGATCCTCTCGTTTTCAACGTTAACAGGATCTTTTCGAAAGTTTATAGGACCTTTCTACTTATAAATGGAGATGTCAAAAAAGGTGTAGCTCGATCCAATCTGATTTTGGCCTAGGTTGACTAAGCCACGAGTGGGCTAATTTTATAAATTAAAGAAATTTATAAAATGTTTCAAAAAATTAATTTATCGTTGGATTAAGTGTGTATTAATAAATTAAATTTAAATGAAAATTTTATTTTTAACGTGAAAATAAGGCAAATAAATATGATAGTTAGTAGAAAAACAGTCAAAATTCTACCAATAGTACTAATAAGTTATTGAAAAACAGAGAAATACCGAGGCAGTTGGGGTTAGGTCGGAAATTGTACTGCCGCTTGGGAGGTGGCTTCGTGCGCGGCGGCAAGAGTGGTGGCGTTGATTTGTAGTCAGATTGCTGTGGGCCAGGTTTGTGTTTGTTTGAGAAATTGATGCTCGTAAATGGGCCCTACAAATACGTCACACTTACTAAACTGTGGGCTACTGTGGGTCCCAACTTCCCAAAGAGCCGGACAAATGGGCCCATCGAAAGCAACCATTGACAGTGTCTGCCTTGGGTCGAGAGATTCTCTGTTTCCCGCGCTCTAACAGCGCGTGACGCGCAGTCGCCACTAAAAAAATAAAATAATTTCTTTCAAAATTTCAGAAAATTTCAAATTAAGTATTCAGTATTTTAACATTTACAAATTAACAAATTAATTCCTAATGGTAGTAATTACTTAAATAAAATTCAATAATTGTATTCAAATTAATTACTTTTCGTGAAATAATAATGAATAATATTTATATTAAAATAAATTTTAAGTATATACTATTAAATATAATATTCCAATATTTTTGATTTAATTCTCACCTATAGTATCCATAAACATAATAATTTTTATTTTAATATTTGTGTTACTTATTATTAATTTTTATTTAAATAAAAATATTTTTGAGAAATATTAATATTAAATATTAACTAATAAATAAAAAATTAAAGAATTATTAAAATTTGCCAAAATATTAAGAATAAATTCATATATTTTGCCTAGCAAAATATAATATAATTTTATTTAAATCTATAATATACATAATAACTCACTGAATTTAACAAATAGGATACTATGCTCATATTATATAATCTTACTCTTATCAAATAGAGAAATTAGTTTTGATAAACTCATACAAAATAATAATAATATATAATATAAATAAACATGTATATACATATAAGAACTCGCTCATATCACTTAAGGAACATAAAAAACACGAAGTATGAGGAATTGGTTCTGAAGAAATTGTACGAAGAAGAAGAAAAAAAAGGTTAAGAGTCCATCAGGTTGAGATTCGGCAACTAATCACTAACATTTCAAAGGTCACATCCTTAAAAACGTTACATCAAATGATCATATCCATATATATAAAGCTAAATATAGAAAAAGAAATAGAAATAAATAAAGTAAACTAGGTAAATAGGTTATAGGTTGGCTTTTGGATTTTCGGAAGAACACTGTACTGTTCATCTTATCAACATCTCTCTTGTCACTCAACATCTCATGACTCAAACAAAATGTGTGTAAAGAATAGACAACTCTAATCTATATGTTCTTGTAGGCTCTATACGTAGATGTGACTTTTTTTTATTTAATTTGTGCAAGATTGCGTGTTCAAATTTAAGAAACAACCCCTAACCCTTTATAAAAATATAAAACAAATCTGTGTAAATTATGACTCTTCTCAACTTGTACACTAATTAGGTTGGCTTGATTTCACATATAAATGCTTATTAATTTCAAAGATTATTATTATTATTATTTTTTGAAACGAAAGAATCCGTAGTTACCATCCTTTAGATGCGCACTGGTAAATTTTTGGATTGATTCAATATGTCAATCGGGTATTTCACATTAGGTAAGTCCTGTACGACAGGCTCAATCGAGAGAGTGTAAGTAAGAGAATTTGAACACAGAACCTTTTAGTCCCATGCCCCTCATTCTACCAACTTGATCACCCATAAGAAGTTATTATAATTTAATATTATTTTTTATCGTATGAATTGTAATTTAATATAGAATTTGAAAAGATTCAAATTTATTTAATCTATTAAATAACCAATTCATCATAATTATGTCGTTTTGGAAGAAAGTTCAAAAGAAAAGGTACAGTACTTCCAACTATTTAAAGGGTCATGAAGTCGTCTCGCATCACAAGAAGTGGATGCATTTTCTACGATGAAAACCAAAAAGGTTTCCTTTTCGTTGCAGAACAGATCCCAAAAAGCATCTAATTTTCCATTCCAAGACTGTGCGGTTTTAGAGATATTCGTTGTTTGTGCTGTTAACTCAAAGTTTGGAAATTTTAAATAAAATAATGTCATTTAAAAATTTAAAATATATTTAATCAAACTTGACCTGAACTCAATCGGGCTTAAGTAAATTTCGGGTCAAATTCGAACTTGAGTGAACTTGAAATTAACCCGATTCATTGTTACCCTTAATAACAAATAGAGTAGGTAGCGAGTTAAGCCAAGATTAAGAGACGGTTACCTTAAAATATTGTTTTTTTTAATTAATTATAAGAAAAATATTAATAATTTTTAAAAGTCAGGATTATATTGATAATATGTTAAATTATAAAAAGGTCTGACGAATTTAACCATTTACAAAATAGTGACCGGGTTTTATTGTCATAAGAAAACAAGTCCTAAAAATTGGATGATGTTAGTGCATCAACATTGAGAGAGACTTCTTGATTGAATTTAATTTCACTGCCTGGTGAAACATCAATCTTTGTTAAGGTTGATTATGATTTGGAAGAACACATAGAGCTTTCACTTTCCAATCAATATGAATACTTTGTTATTAACCACAAAATCCATAGACTAGGGTTCACCAAAGGTGTACCACACCACCTGGTTGGCCACAACTATGGACTTAGATCATGCCCAAAAGTCATTTGGTGTTGACATGAAAACACAACAATTCAAAGATAAGCACACAAAAAGTTTTTTTTTTTTCCCAAGGAGATGAAGACCTCATAGTTTTTTATATGCATAGAGAAGATTATGCATGTAATAAAACAAATACAATGGACCAACAAAAGGGCATACAAACAACATTCAATTTTTGGAGTACACCTTGGTTCCATCCACTGAATTTTTATACTTTTCCATCACATGTTTAGAGTTAAAACGTGATCATAAAAATTTCAGATAGAGATAGCAATTGATTAGACTGATGTGATCTAAAACCTAATCAGGATTGAGTTTAAAATGACATTATTTTAAAGAAGTTTTTGATGTTGTTTTGAGCAGCCGTTAGTTTTTAAAAAAATGTAAAAATAATATTATTTTACAGTTGAAATTGAGCTTAGACTAATCATATAGATATGATCTTAACTCAAAATTTGATTTGATGAAATAATAACATATGACTTTAGATCAATCCAGACTGGGCTCGGGTCTGAATACCGCCACCCTAAACAATTTTTCAATATTTAACTTTATTAAAAATTTGTCATGTTGAATTCTTTGTTTAAATCTAAATCTTAATACTAAAAAATTTTGTATTACTTTTGGTATAAATTTGATCAAATTACTTATTTAAAACACATAATTAATGAAAATTTAACTAATATCCTCACATTATTCCCTTAAAAAAAATTTGCAAGTTGCAGGAGATTCAATCGTATCCACATCGCATATGTCCCCAACTCGATAAGAACCTCACATAGCAATGGCCTACTCTTCATAAATAAGTACAAAGAGGGTCTCCCCTTTTCATAACGTTGATTGAAGCTTGAGATATACATGGCTGATGAGGTCACTGAGATTGGAGAATTCGCCATTAATGGGAATGGCTGGAGCTTGATAGAGAAAGCTATGGTGAAAGCTCCATTAGCAGATATCTGTTAGACAAAAGCATTCAAATCAAAGCCCATTTAATGATATGAACAGTGAGTCATAGAGTGTGTGGACCTTTTGGAGGGACCAAGCAAGCAAGAGAGTGCTCAAATTTTCAGTTTCTGGGTTTGATTGATGAAAGAGTGATAATGACTTATGAACTACTCTCCTCTCCTTTATTATGGCTAGCTGCTCAGAGATAGACAACACGAAAATGCCTAAGACCAGCCATGGAAGCTGCACATCACAGGTACTAATACTGCTGCACTTATTCCTCGGTAGTTCCAGATGTATTTATTTAAATCATAAAGATTTTAAATTATCTATTTTTTAATTTAATTTTTAACTTTTTATTTTGATAATTTTTATTGCTAAAAATATATTAATTTATTGTTTAATTTTCATAAAATAATAAATTTTTATAAATTAAAATGAATCAATTAATTTTTATTTTATAATATCTTTTTTAATCAAATTTTAACATTATGATAAATAAGGACAATTTTTTAATCATATTTTAAAACTTTTAATTTTATTCAAATTTTAACCGATTTTATGATGATTTAATATCGATTAAATTTTTTAAACCGTAAACCTCTTGTTTTATCGGTTTAACTTCCAGTATGATTTTTACAACATTGGCTGTAGGTATGGTAATAGATCGGGCCCCCTAACGAGTGGCCGAGTTGGTAGAGTGGGAGGCATGGAGCCAAAAGATTATGTATTCGAATCCTCCTATTTACACACTCTCAATCGAATCTGTCGTACAGAACTTGTCTAGTGTGAAATACCTATTTGGTATAATTTGCAGGCTATTATGTGAATTCGAAAATTTATCTAATACGCATCTAAAAAATAGCAGTTACGAGTTCCTCCATTCTAAAAAAACAAAAAGGTAATAAATCGGATCAAGTCTTCTTTTTTGTTTGTGAGTCGAAATTCAATCAAGATTAAACCGGTTTAATAAGTTCGAAGTCGTGATGTTATTTTCATCTTAATTGATTGGATTGTTTAAAATTTTTTAATTTAAGCACGACTTAAAATTTAAGAAAGTCCGATTATGTTTATTAATTTTGAATTTGTCACGGTTGAAATTTTAAATCACATTAAATAATCGATGTTTTTAATATTCATATTAAACTATTTTTTTCCCACCAAAATGGGACATTAACCTTCTTGGAATTAAAAGAATTATGACTAAGCTGTCGAAAGGGAATTCAAGTAGGAAGGTTTAGATTAAAATAAAAACAACAATCTAAATGTATAGAAATAATGAATTGAAATTAAAATTATAAATAATTAGTTAAAAATAAAGAAAAAACAAAAAATTACTATGTTAATCAATTCATCAATTCTATCAACAACTACCTATTTTTACTAATTAATCTTTATTATAAAATAATTAGTAATTTTAAATTAAATAGTAATTTTAAATTTTATATATCAACAAAACTTTTACTAAATTGGTAGTATTGATGTAATCAGAATATAATTTGCATTACCTTAACGGAATGTTTGGTTGACTATCATTTTATTATTAATATATTTTTAATAATAAGTTACTCCCTTTATTTGGTTGGAAAAAACATACATAATATATATTTTAAGTTTCATATTTATTCTTTGAGTTTAGAGAATAAGTAAACTCATCAAACTTCTTATTTTATTATTAATTATTCTTTCGTTATTTCAAATATACGCTTTCAAACTAAACTTTAATATTCCATATCTTTCTCACTGGGTGAATCGAACGTTATGGAAGTACCGAAGAGGCTGTGAATGTGAGGCTTAGTCCTTGCCTCTGTTGGAAAACGTGACGGACCCGAAATAAGGAGGAGTGCATGTGAGGGAGAGAGAGAAAGCATTGGGCTTGAAATAAGAAGTCCACCACCAAAATGCCTTAAGGCATTTTGATTTGGCTCCATTTTAACTTATAAATGCTTCTCTTCTTCTTCTCCTTTCCAATATGGGATTGTTCTCATTCTCATATTCCAACACTCCCCCTCAAGTCCAACTAGCCTGCCTAGTTGTGACTTGCCCTCAATTTTTCTATTTTTCTATTTCTTTTTCTTTTTTCTTCTTCTTTTTCTTTTTTTCTTTTTTTTCTTCTTCTTCTTTTTGAGCTTTTTTTGACTTTTTGCCTGGGCTTGTGTTCACTTGGAGTCTCAGAGGCCACAATGTCTTTTCTTGGGCTTGTACTCTTGTTGAACCTTAGAGGCCACAGATCCATCTCTTTTTCTGGGTCTTCCTCACTGAGCCTTCTTCATTGGGCTTTCAGGTCTTGGGCTGTAGGTCCATTGTCTTCTTCACTTTTTGAGTTTCAGGTCTTGGGCCACAGGTCCATTGTCTTATGCCTGGGTCTTCTTCACTGAGCTTTCTTTCATTGGACTTCAATCTTCTTCATTGAGCTTTTAGGTCTTCTTCATTTTTTTTGGGCTTCAGATCTTGGGCTGCAGGTCCATTTGTCTTTATGTCTGGGTCTTCCTCACTGAGCCTTCTCACGTTTTGGGCTTCAACCTTCTTTTATTGGGCTTTCAAGTCTTCTTCATTTTTGGGCTTCATCTTCATTTTTTTGGAGTTTAGGTCTTTGAATCTTCATGGGCCGAAACAAAGCCGATAGGCTCTGATATTATGTTGAAAAACATGACAGGCCCGAAATAAGGAGGAGTGCATGTAAGGGAGAGAGAGAAAGCATTGGGCTTGAAATAAGGAGTCCACCACCAAAATGCCCTAAATGCTTCTCTTCTTCTTCTCCTTTCTAATATGGGATTATTCCCATTCTCATATTCCAACAGCCTCACTGACGCTGCGATTATACCTTTACTTGATAGTTTCTGGAAACTTCTTGGAACACAAGGTTATATGTTCTTTTGTAAAAAACATAAACTCAAAACGGCATCGAAACTGATCTCAGATTCAGAAGTATTTACAGTTTTGTCGGATTAAAGGGTACAATGATGGGGTCGTCGGAGACGGACATGGTTGTCGGAGACACCCAAGGAGAAGGGGTTTGTCCGTTGTATTTAAGGGACAGATTGTTACAGCTCTTCTCATTCTTCAGCTTCATCGCTGACACAACAGGAGTCTCCGACGTGCCAGCTTCATCAAAAGAATGCGGTGGACGCGATGAATTGCAGAGGTTTGCATGGATTTGGAAAAGAAGTCGATTAAGTGGCTATTTATGCATCTTATAATAATATAAAAATAATAGAAAATAATAATATAAAAATATTTTTTCCTTATAATCTTTTTTACGAAAACTTAAATAAATAAAATTTATTTAATTTTATTTGATCTTTAATTAATTTATAATAATATAATATTCATTAAAATTTTTAAATTTTCTATTTTTTAAAACAGAAAATTAGCAAAGTATATTTCGAAAACATTTCAATGTTACAAGTGAAATTACTCAACGCCCTTTACACATGATTTGCTAATCTTCACATAGCAAAAGATACGGCTCGTCCTTTTCAATGTCTCATTTACTTTTTTTCACCAATTACTGGTGCACCTATGCTGCCTCCATAATGGCAGAACATCCCCTCCCCTCAGGCTGAACATAAAAAATTATCCAGTACGATGAGCTAGGTATTCATCCTGTATCTGTACAATCATGTATGTATCAATTTCTACAACTGTCCCGTGAAAAAAATCTACCATTATCTGGTTGATCCTGGAATGTGGGATCCTATCCAGTTCCACCTTCATCTTCGTCATTAAGGTCCCCATGATCTACGGTAGGCCGTTTCAATCTCTGGAATATCTCCTCAAGTGATTCAGATGATGAATTAAGGGAATCAAGTTTAGTTTCCAGACCTTGTCGCATAGGAAGAAACTTTTTCGCCCCCATGTTCGCTTTAAAACTTTGGAAGCCATTCTTCATCGATTCCCATTTTGAGGCCAAACCAGCAGATGCACCTCCTACCAAGTTGTTAGAATTCGAGTTGCCTGCACCAAGCAAGGACACCTTTGCAGAGGCAATGTTTTTCTCTACTGGCTTGCTATTGCCTTGTCTACCCTGTTGTTCTCTTATTGCAGCGTACTTACTGCTTATAGCTTCTCGATTTGAGCCATATCGTCGACCGACTTCCTCTTTCATAGGGTGTGACGGACTTCCTTTGGTATGATTGTTGACTAAACTGCTTGCAGCCTTCATTTCAAGGGCAACTTTATCCTGAGAGTTACACCTCTTGTGTTAGAAAACAAGGAATAAAAAGGGGAAACATTTATTGCAACTATCAATGGGTTTTCATTGTTTATAAAAATTGCCAATCAAAGTATAATCAAGAGAATAAATCAAAAGAACTATGTTGTTATAATCTAAATATGTATACATACTGTACTATCATTGCCAGATTCGATATCCACACTGTTAAAGTTTCTTGCCAATGGAATGACGTGCTCGCCGACTTTTTCCCCTTGTTCTAACCATGATCGTTCTACAAAAACATACACCGTAAAATCAAATAAAGAATAATGTCAAAGGCAATATAATATTCAAGTGTACTTCTGTGGAATGGTGTTATATGTGGTTGTATACTCTGGACGATGACAGGAAGAACAAAGTCCTATTGCACTACCTTTCTGTAGAATAATCATTCCTGAGGGATCAAAACCATCCGTGTCATCAGCCTCGGTTTGGATCTTGAATCTCATCCAACTTCCAAAGAAACCAATTACACGGTCAAAGAAATTGCTTGCCACCAAAAGTGTGTACACGACCATGATAAGTGGATAGATTCTGTTGAACCCGTCTCCAAAGAAAGAGACAGCATCATTGATTTTCCCCATGTGCTGCCACCAGAATGAAGAAATGAATCAGAAGAAAGTGGAAAAAGTAAATTTTCAAAGGGACAAAGGACAAACCAATAAATTTTACCGAGAAATTCGTGAAAAATTATTGAAAAGGAAGGTCGGAGAAACAAAAAGGAAAAATGAAGCCTAAATAAAGATTTAGATGATAAAAAAGATTTGTGTAAGAGGAAGTCCGATCACAAAATGAGATGCCAAGACGGTGCTTCCAAAAATTGAAAGAAGGGAAAACCGTACTCGAGGACATTCGTTTTTTTGCCCAGCTCCACCCTAATATTCTACAAAAGTACTTCTAGCAAGGATGAGAAGAAGTTGCGTAACAGCTTCTGAAAATAAAAGGGAAGTCCAAAGAATTCTGAAACTCTAGCAAGTAATTTAACTTTCAAAAGGCAACAGTTTGATTGAGTGAAGGGGAAAAATATCAAGATTATGTGCACTTCTATTGTATGTACTGGAACGATAAAACCAGACATAGCATCCATACTTGTCAAAGCAGCCAGGTTTGGGGGGAATAAATACATATTATTCAAGCCGCTAAACTAGATTCAGAGCATTCTAAAAGTTTATGCACTATGCAAGGAATGCTATTTATGACATAGCAATGGAACATCAGTAAGAAGTAACAAAATTCAACATTATTCTGTCACTTCTCTAAAAAATGCACAAAATAAGCAAACTAAAAGGAGAACTACCTTTTCAAATATAGTACTCCTAGACCCAAGATTAATAAGGTTGAGAAAGTTGTAGGAAATTGGAGGAGCATATCGAGCAACCATCCTGAATGAATCAACGGTTTGTCATAATTATTACTTCAAATCTGCAAAGGGATTGGGAGAAGTTGTGGGAGACAATTCATTAACACATAGCTCAGAAAAAACTTACGAGCATATCATAAGCAAGCTGACTGAGCTTGTCTGCCTTGGTGTTAATGAGTAAAACATCAACATCCCAACTTTGAATAAAGAGTAGTAAGTGCAAATGCACATATACATCAAAGGGACAAAAGCTAACGCCTGCAGTGCACAATCAGAGAAATGAAATATGTATGAGCAAGCCATAAAAATCATATTCACAAGCACAAGTCAAGCAGAAACACTAAGGTACTACAAAAATTATGAAAAGAAATTTTACCTGTACTAAGATCTCTTGTCTTCCTGCAGAATTTACGAGTATTGAGAAAATAGAGAGGTCAACTCCACTTGGGAGTAGTGTTGCCTCTGCAAGAAGAATTGCAGCAGACATGGTACCTAGTAAGATAGCCAAGAGCTTTTCGAGTTGTTTTCTTAGGATGCATCGCCAGAAAAACTCTGCAAAAAGCAATTACAATTACAAATATTAAACCAGAAGACTTTAACTGTTTCAGAATAACCTGTAATTACAATGTCATCCTGCATTATGGCCTTGCCTGAGATTCAACCAAGCAATCCGACAAAGTTTATCATTCTTTTGTTCTTGAAAAAGGAAAAGGCAAGTTACTTTGTTAATTAAACAAAAGAATCAGAGATCCATAAAAAACGTCTAAAACAAAAGAAAAAATCCTAAGCAACTCACGCTCAAAAAAATCTTTTCTTTTTAACAGAGATTTGAGAGAGAACTTTTTACAACATCTGTTGATTACCAGTTGTGTCCAAAAGAGATCCAATATTTCCATTCCGAGTAGGTCTGAAGCTTGAAATATATTTCCTGACATAGTTGTGTGTTACATATCACGGATCAGAGGATAAAATATTTCCAATACCAAAACATGATTAGGAGCATACCATCCAGTTGAGCTGCCACGTTCATAGTTTTTAATTGTATCTTCCAGTTCAAGAGCTTCAGAAACATATGACATATACTCACTGCAAAACAAAGTGCACTTAATAAATGAATCAAACTATCAACCCTGTATTCAACCATATTAAAAGACTTGAAACACTCTCCAGAAATATGGCTATAATAAAAAAGAAATGAGAAGGCGAAAATTCTCAGAGCCCGTCCAAATATCATTCACTGGAAATGCTTCAACCATGTGACATGTCACCATCAATCAGAAATAGTAAAAACTGGCCACATAACTTCAATGAAGAGGGAAATAGATGTTTAATGTGAACTTCCAAAACAAAAAAAGGAATATACATAATAAACATATCAGAAAGTAGACCAGATGACGAGCATTAAGTTCAGTGGAATAGTATTACAGCATGTAGGCATGGAAATGGGCTGGTCCAGAATTGCATTGCCTAACAACACGGAATCACAAGTAGTATAGATAAATGGCCAAAAGCAGAAAAACAAGTAAAAGTTACATATAAATTATTAGTTCAAACTAAAGAAGCATATCACAGATAAAGCAAAGATAAATTACATATCAGCAGCATGAAACTAAATCCCTTTCTAGCACAATACCTCAGTATGTCTCTATTAATACAAACACACATATAAGTCCACATGCATGCACTAACTAATATTGGCCTTGTGCAAGCATGTGCTGGCAGGCATGCACATAAGCACCTAACTGTTACATTTCATTCTTTCTCCCAACTGCACTACCAAAAAGTTAATGCCACTTACACATAATTGATGCAACTCTCTCTCTGGACAACAACAATAACATGAAAGCCTTCTTCCACATTTGCAAGTACCAATAGAAAAATGCCAACCTAGCCAACTAAAATAGTTTATGATCTGACCTCTGAAATACTACACTGAAGTTGCAAAAGAAATATGCTGCCAAGGGATATAATGGATATATAGATATTTAAAAGCCACCGTGGTCAGTATGGAGACAGCCAAAAGAGTACAAGGGAAGTGATACAAAAGATTGAGCACTTTGATAGGAGGGCACAGATATGACAAAAAAAAACAAAACTTGAAAATTAGCAGTCAATATACCTTTTATAACGATAATACTGCTCTCTAGCACAACGAAGATGACGTCTTAATGTTGCCATTGATTTCTCATCTGCATCATAGTCCATATCATTTTCTCCCAATCTACCACCTTGTGGTTTAAATGAAGGATCTTGCCTAAACTGTTAGTTCAAATAGAAATTACAGACAGCATCTCATCAGTGCGAATCCCACAGAGGGTGAAAGAAAGAGAGAGAGAGAGAGAGAGATGAGAGGATAGTAGATACTGTTTGAGTCAGCATATTGTCAATAACATCCATGTAGGGCCTTAAGGGATCACGCTTGGACATCTGATTCGATGTTGCTTGAGCAACCTTTGAAGTAAACAAACATTGAATCTATTAAGTACGCAATTGCTACTGATACATACTATTACATGCAGCTGTGATTGGCATGTCAAACATCAGTATTTGCATACAAGAGTCATTTAAATGAAAATGGAATATATGGTCACAATTCACTCATTCAACAGTTAAATTATAACTAACGTGCGAAAAACTGATGCAGGACGGGCAGAATCTACAATATGCTAGAGCTGCTAAAACTTTTAGTTTTTGCCAGAATCTACAATATGCTCTAGCAAGTATAAATCAAACAAAGACATGTCTAATTCTATGGGAACAAACAAAAGGGCAATAGAATAAGATCAATACGATCATCCTACATTATTGCAAGAGAAAGATCATCAATGAAATGGATGAGATCTATGGAATTTAAAAAGATGTATGAATTCATCAAGTAAATAGGATGACCAATAAGAATCAAAGAACATCTATGGAATTTAAAAGATGTATGAATTCATCAAGCAAACAGGATGACCAATAAGAATCAAATGACATCTATGGAATTTAAAAGACGTATGAATTCGTCAAGTAAATAGGATAACCAATAAGAATCAAACTCTATAATAGCAAAAGAGTAATGAAGCATGAAAAAAGAGTTCCAGCATAATATGTAGATTTTGACATATGAAGTAAAGCTCAAAAATACTTACAACAATAGCATTTGAGAGTTCTTGATGAGCATCGTCAAGTTTCACAGCCATTTTGGCAATTTTGTGAGAAAGAACTTTTTGGCGGGTTGTCCAATCTGCATTCCTCCAAAGGCCCTTAGGAATCTCACTCAAGCCAAAACCAAGAAGAAATACACCAGTTACAAGCCCAAAGGTATTCGAACAGGCCATGGCGAAACCAAGCACTCCTCCTCTTCTGCCAATAAAGATAGTTAGAACGAGATGTTATGGTAATCTTTTCAAGACTAAGAAGTATAGCATCTACACCTCCAAACTCCACAAAAATCAATTACTATATGTTGTACAATTGGATAACTGCTAACATACATCAGTATGCAAAGCAGATAGTTTCCAATATATAATTTAGAAGAAGCAGGAATCACTTTAGGAATGCAGAACTTTTTTCTTTTTGAATAACAGCAATTATTTAGATATACTGCTAAAAATACAAGAACTCTGGGTAACTAAAACTTTAAAGAAGTAAGATATGGACCTTATCTTATTCAGCATTATGAGGAGAACAAGTCCAAAGAAGCCAATAGATCCCACAATCAAATAGAATACTAAGTTAGCATGTATACTAGTCTTGAATCGTTCTGCCACAGTGAAATCTCCAGCATCTTCAAAACCCTGAATAAGGGGCACCACGGCCCTGCTTAGAGATGACATGATTCAATTATATGAGGAATCAAGTGATTACAAACAACATAGGAATGGAAATGGAGAAATCAGGGTATGCTAGTTTCTTCAAGGAAGGCAATCTCAAGCTCAACGATGGTTTTCATAGTCGTATCACATATATAGAAAGACATACTTATGGCATATATGTAAAGAAAGGAAACAATTTCAAAATTGTCAAATCAGATATCAAAAGGGAATAACGAGGACTCTGAAATGTAAACCATGCATATATTTATTTTTTCAGTAATTCTGACTTGAAACGATAACAGGTTAAGCGATTGGGTGTTGCCAACAATCCAAAAAGTTAGATTCTATATGAATGTATGTCTGTGATATGACAACTGAGGGACCATTGATCACTAATATAAGAACAAAATAAAAAGAGCACAGATCATCACAGGACATGTTTCCCAGAAGGAGTATTATGTGTCTGTAGCTCGGTAAGGTACATTGCAATACAGAATAGAGTATAAGAATAAGAACCCAAATGATATTTGGCATACCAAGTAAGTAAAAATGTACTCCAATATGACCAACTCCAAAAGAAAGAAATCCCGCCATTGGAAAGATCAAATTTTGTCTGCAGAAATGAGAAAATTAAATTCAGCAATTTATAGAAAAACCATGTCAACAGATGTGTGAACATTGTTTCCTTAACTCATTTGAAAACTTCAAGCAAAACTGAGAAGAAAATTCATATTTTCTTTTAAGCATATAAATTATTAAGAGATCTAAAACATAACAGATAAATATAGCTTGCAACCTGATCGAAAATTAACGGCATGTCACTATAAGCATGTTGTAGGAAATGCATCATTACACTTCAGTGATGACGATAACTTCAATTTTTGAAGAAATAGCACTGTTGTACAACAATCTAATTGCCTCATTAAATGTGACACTTTAAACTCCCTGATGTAAATCCAATTTCACGTATTGCAACATTGTCAAATTTCTTATATAGTCCTAAGGTTTCATATGCCAACCTTAAATTTACACCCAATGACCCAGTGATCAGCTTTAGAAATGGAGACGGGTGACTGTTCCAACGTTTTTGGAGAATAGAAACGACTGTTCAGTTTTACAAACGGAAAACAACAGAAAAAAGCAGCTAATACTTCTAATCACATCAACCTTTAATCAAGTAACCATACTAAAATCGAATCGTAAGAGCACCCTTCAATCTTTCCAAGCATAGGAAACAACCAAAATTTCAAAATTTCAAACTTCCCGTTTTCCTTATTTAGCTATTTGATAACACAACCCAATAAAAATAGATTCCCTAGCTAGATTCAAACGTTCATATAATTCCTCTCATTCACATTTCCAGAAGCTAATCAAAATCAGAAATCGCAAGTGCATGTTGGTGATCGATTAAGGAGTTACCGTCCAGATATCGGCAGGGACGAGCATGATGATTGAGAGAGAACAGAACCACGTGTAACCTACAGTGAAGAGCACGTAGCGAGGCACCTCTGGTCCCGCAAAGTACCTGAGGGTCAAAATCACCATGCCTAGGGTTAAAGGCAGCGAGATCACGTAAAACACCCACATCCTTCCTTCTCCTCCTCCTCGTCGAAAGAGATTAGGAAGATAATCGGACCCTGTAAATCGGATCGGATCTCTCTGCAATGTGTTGCTCTGTTTTGATTTTGGTCTTGGTCTTGGTTTTGGGTTTCGGTTTTGGTTTCCGACTTTCCTCTCTATAAAGTTGACGTACGCTTTCTTTTACTTCATTTTCAAGTCACACATTTCACGTGTACTGCTCTCTTTCTTCCAATGTTTTAACTTTTAAGTTAAAAATGCTAAACCTTTTTTTTTAGATTTTTATATTAACATTTAATAGTATTTAATCTTTTAATCAAAATTAAAATTTTAAAAATAATTTAATATATCACAAAGGCACTTAATTTCTTTTATTTATACATTGTTTTATACATAGAAGAAATATTTTGTATTATTAAAATAAAATTTATTAGTCTGAAAAGGTTTAATAGTACGCAGTCTTAACCTTTTAATAGAGAGATTGTTTCCAAATAATTCATATAAAAAGGGAAGAAAAAAGAAATAAAATAAATTAAAATATTATTAAGATATTAAAATGTTTGTTAAAAATAAATTCTTATCTAACATTAATTTAATATTTCACGTAAAAATTTAGAGATGAATTTTATTAATTTTATAAATTTCAATGATTTATTCGACTCATCATATAATAGTTATTTTTTTATTTTATTTTTATAAATCAGCAAAATTTAGAAAAATAATATAAAATTTTTGTTGGAGCATAAAATGAGATTTAAAAAGTTAAATTAATTTAAAATATGCTACATTAATAAGTTAGATTGAATTTAATTTTTAAAATATTATGGATTTAATTTAAACTTTTTTAAAATTAAAAATTAATAGAAATAAAATTTTTAATTTTTAAAAAATTTTAACTTAAATTCAGATAGAATCAATTATGAAATCAAATTTAAGATTTCGATTACTCAAATTTTCTTCAAGAAAAAAAAAGAATGTAAAGATATTAAATTTAGCTTAAATTTAGATAAAACCAATTTGTTACTTTATATTAAATTAAAAGTTTCAATTGTTCAAATTTTGTTTAGGAAAATAAAGAATGTAAAGATATGATTTAATAGATTTTATACTCAGGCTATATTGAATTAAAGCTCAACATTTTTAACAAAAATAACACTATTTTCAATTTTTAAAAAACTATATATAAATCACAACCCGAACTCAAATCAAGAACTTTTAATCGAAGCACAAATTTTGGACTGAATTGAAGCGTAAGTGAGTTCGAGCTTGTTTTGGCCTATTGTCACCTTTAATTTTTTTTTTAGAACGGAAAAATTCACAGTCGTTATTCTTTGGATGCGTACCGGGTAAATCTTCAAATTGACGTAATAGCTTACAAATCATGCGAACTGGATACTTAGCACTAGGTAAATCCTGTACGACAGACTCAATCGAGAAAGTGTAGGTAGGGAGATCCGAACACATAATCTTTTGACCTCATGTTCTCCTATTCTATCAACTCGACCACCCCTTAAGGGCCCTAATGTCACCCTTACTACTCAAGCTTGATCTATAATCTTTTAAATAAATTTAAATTTAGATTAAATTTGAGTTGTTGGGTCTAGATTTTTTTTTAATTTGACTTTCTTTTAAGTTTTTAAATTTGGATATCTTGAAGCTTGAATCTTTTTTAAATTTAAACCTAAGCATTATCATTTAAATTATATTATTTATTTAATTTTAAATTATTATAATATTTATAAATTAATACTCATATTCAAAATTTTATTTCATAAACTTGTTCTTTTTAATTCATTTATCCGAAAAGAAAAATGGGTGTATGAATCGAAAACATGCATTAACTACACTATTTACTAGTTGCACAAAGATAAGAGTACAGGTAACATTGGTTTAAGAACACCAACTGAATTGAGCTCTCTTTTAATGACCATTTCAATATTTGATTTGAGATTAAATAAGTTTATTATTTTCTCTCATTTATTAAACAAAATAATATTATTTTAAGAAATATAATATTATTATTTTATTAAATATCATAATGTCATTAGACTTCTTATTTTATTTCATTGATATAATAAAAATGTCATTTTTGTCGAATTATTTTGAATTGAATCAATAATAGAATTTGAACTCGAATTTAATACAAAATCTAAATTATTTTTTAAAATTTAATTTGATTAAATTCTAGTCAAAATAATTTGGACAGCAATAAGTCGGCCCTTTAGGCTTAGGTAGTCTGAAGCTTTAATTGATTTGAAAATTTGTATTCATCTTATTTATAACTTTTAAGTTTCAGACGGCGCCAAACTCAAACAACTCAAGCCCGAAACTCAAAAACTTGAAAAAATAAGTGCTTTATCAATAAAACTTTTATCAGTAGAATTTTTTTTTAAGAAAAGCTTTTTTATAAGAATAGTTGACTGTTTAGCTATTATTTAAAAAAAAAATTTTTTGAAAGAACTTTATATAATAGACTATTTAGAAACATAAAAATAAAAATCACTTTTAATTTTAACCATATTTTATTTTGTAATAAAAATTATTTATGCATATAAATATTATTTAAAATATATTAAACAATATACAAAACACAATATATTAGCTATTATATAATTTTAAATCATATGAAACATAAATAAAAATATATCTAACAAAATCTTTTTTATGAATTATAACATAAGTAAAACTAATATAAAAAATAAATATTAAAACATATAAAAAAGTCGAATAATATTATATAAATCTCAAAATAAACGTGAAGATGTGTTTGTGAGTATTGTGGGAATTATGTGTAAAACATAAGGATAAAAGGGACTAAAAAATAGGCTCATTAATTGATTTGAAAAATCTACCTGAAAAAGTGCTTTTTTGAGAAGCTCCAAATTTGAGCTTCCTAAAAAGTTGTATTTTAGCTACCAAAAAAGCTATATCTACTAAAAAAGTGCTTTTTTATTTTACAACCAAACACTCATTTTTCTTAAAAAAAGCTTTTGCGGTGGAAAAAAAGTGCTTATTTATCCTCCAAAAGCTCAACCAAACAGGCACTAAAAGATGAAACCCTAACTTTGTCTTCTTTCTTTTTCTCTCATATGGCAAAAACTCTCTCAGTCTTCTTTCTCATTTTCATTTTTCACTCCTTCTTTACCTTCATTCACGTTTTTCTTCTTTTAACAACCAAGATAACATTTTCCTCTTCCAATTTTACCCTTAATGAGTGTTAAACGTCCAATTTACCCTTCCTTTTATGCTGCATGACTTTTAAACTTAAGTGACATGTCACAATTGCCCTCAATACATTCCTACTGCTTTAATTTAACTAAACAGTATAATAAAATCCTACTAACACTGTAATAATTAAACTCTAATAAAAATTTTATCATGACCTCATAATTTATATAAATCATGCTTAACTCATCAACAAAAATTCGAGGGCCAACATCATTAATTTTAAATAAAAATTTCAACACATTGAAGGGATTTATATCCAAAGTTATCACAAAAATAACAACTTATCAGTCGATTTCAAAAGCAGGAGGAAGGGGACAACGTTTAGGTTCTTTCTGATCAAAACTACGTAGATTAATTTTCTTTAATCTGTCACTTTAACTTACTACAAAAATTTAATACAATCTACGACGTTTTTAATACAATTTTCTTTAATCGTGGATTGTTAACACTTTTCGTGACGTTTTTAAAACGTCACGAAATAGAAACTGCAACGTTTTGTTGAATAAAACGTCGCAGAAAGTGTTCTGAAAATGTTCTCCTCCCATATGTAAAGCGATGTCGTTTTGTTAAAATTGATTTGTTAATATCAATATTACATGTAACGGTAACAAAATTCTCACCCTCGTGCGTCGACTCACCGGTGCATAAGCACGAGGGTGACTAGCACCAAATTGTCACCCTCGTACACAAACACGAGGGTGACAATGTGATGAATTTTTACATGTCACCCTCGTGCTTGTGCACGAGGGTGACTTTAATTTATTTATAATAAATAATATAATTATAATTTAATTTGTTATTAATTTTAATAAACCCCCCAATATGGGTGCTGTTTCCTTCTCCACCGCTCCGTCGTTCTTCCTCCTCTAGATTTCTCCGTCGTCTGTCATGTGCGTGTTCTCCGTCGAGTTACTATGTCTTCGGCCATTATGGTCGTCTTCTCTGGCGTATTTTATGAAGATATTTTCGTCTTCTCTCTATCTCTCTAATGTATTTTCATCAAACTTAAATGTAGGATCTTTATAGTGTTTAACACTGAAATGAGAACTCTAGGAAGTCGAATAGCTGAGTAATATATGTCCCCTCTTATTGCTAGAGATGGGTTGGTTAAGAATTGTGAATTTTTGGAACAAGTTAGCTCTGTTTTGAAACTGAAATTTCTGTCCTTTCCCATACTGCTTTCCTTATCCAAATTGTGTTTTGTTTCCTCATTCTTTGAATCTTTTTACCATATTCTTTTCCGAGTACATTCAGTTCATTTATGGAATTTTATTGTCTACTTTATCACTCCCCTAGTTTTCTTTTAAGAA
>JANQAP020000523.1:1032337-1069175 GCA_026874005.2 Erythroxylum coriaceum
ACTTCAATTTCCATGGCTCTATTTGGTGAATGAGAAAAGCCAAGGACAAAGATGCTTACTTTTCTGCTTCTGAATCCGCTAGGTGGTAATCTAGTTTACGAATAGAGACGAGTTCCAAAATCTTGTGATAATAGTAACTTGTGAAGATTGCCGGAGAATAATAAGGATAGTTAAAGAGAAGGAGGTGAGTTTTACAAAGAGTTGTGATAGAATTGAGAGAGAATGAAGGGTTAAATTGACTAATGCATTTTTTAGATTAAAATTTTGAAAAAAATAATTTAAATATTAAGGGAGTGATAAAATTCAAGTAAACTGTTACTATTTTTTTTAAATTGAGATAGTTTTTACTTTCTTGACAATTTAAAAAAATGAATTAAACATAATAATATAAATTAAAAAAAAAGGTTACTTCCTCACACAAAAATCTATACCAAACAAACAAGGCATAAATCTATTAACTTTATTGTCAATCCTTAAGTCCACACATCTTTGAAAGTTCATGCACACCGCCAGTCTTAGCACAATTGCGTTGAAAATTTGAAGCTTTTCATCATTAGACACTAATCCCTTTTGAACAATATAGCTTTTGATCACTTTCACATCCCCTTAATTGCATGTCTACAATTACAATAGCTTTAGAAGATCCCTTCATTTGACCTCTTTTTCAAAGTTATGTACTCAATTGTCTTCGCTATTTTTCTCTTTGCTTGATTTTCCCACCACACGTGGATTTGGTATGTTGACAAACGATTAATTTTTGAGACTAATCAAACCCCCGTTTAAAAGTTTAATTGAATTTGGTAACGGGTCAGGTCCGTTTTTTATTATTTTTTTAAATTCTCTCATTTTTCAAATTTTTGATTTTTTTATTTTTTCAAAAATCTTCCTTTTTATTAACTTGGATTTGACAATAGGTTGATTGTGCTCGAGCTTAGACCTGACCTAAAGCCTAAATACACTTGAGTGACTCGAAAATTAGCTTAGTCCACTTTTTTAATTAAAAAATAAAAATGATGTCGTTTTTATGAGATTTTTAAGCTTTAGACCGAGCTGGAATCCAAAAAAGCTTAAGTTTGGCCTTGACTTCCGGTCGGCTTAGATTCAAGCTTTAACTGGATCAAGCTTGCCACAAACGACGAAACATACACATTATAAACATCGACGCAAATTAATTAAATGTTATTAATACGATAACTAATTGTAGTTTTTAAACCTAATCTAAGCCAATTAAATTCAACTAAACTAATAATTTAAGATGATTATAATAAATTATTGATTTAAATCAAATTTAATTAGTCTAATTTAAATTTAAGAGTTAAATTGAATCATCATTTTGGTTAATGATGCTCCTTCTGCGTGTGTAATGTTGCTTTTTTTTCTTTTAAAAAGTTCTGTCCATATAATTGAAGTACAAGAGAATGGGTTTTTTTGAAAAATTAAAAACTAAAAGGAGTTTTTTAATAATTTAAAATATAAGAAAATTGTTAAAAAAATCTTAACTACAGAAGAGGTTTTACTCAAATAATAATCTATTTATAATAAATATATATGTTATAAAATATTATCAACATTATTATTATATAAATGTTATATATGGGACCATTAAATTGGTATTATTATATTTATATAGCTTTTGGCTTTTTTAAATAAATTTCTTGAAAAATGAGAGCAAACTACTTGATGTTCTTTTTCGGATTCTCGAACTTTATTTCTACTTTTGAAGTTAGTGAGTCATCGTTATTAATAAAATAAAGGTCCAATTATGTCAACGTTGGAGTCCTAATTAGTACTTGATAGAGGGTAAATAGTAATCAAAGTTTCAACATTTATACTCAAATTCCTTTTTTTTTCAGTCAATTAAGTGTTGATAGTAAATAATATTCTTTTAATCTATTATATTAAAATGACGTCGTTTTATTACATCGATTAGATCCGATAAGAAGATCAATATTCAATACTCAACCTTGGTTTTAAATGATAGTTAGACCCGATCAACCCAGACTTTGGATCGAGCTAGAGTTTGGGGTTCAACTCCAAGAATAGCTCCACGACTCACACCTCTTGTTACAAAATAACGTTGTTTTGAATTTTTTTTCAAAATAACGTTATTTTGGTCTTAAATTTAAGAAAAAAATAGTCGTAGTACAACGTTATTTTGAAAAATCCCCTCCGAATAACTCTGGTCAAATTAATTGGACTGAGTCGAATTAACAACGGATCTGATTCGATCCAACTTGTTACTATAACTTTGGTCAAACTCAATTTGTGCTCTCAAGAATTGGACCAAATCGGACTAGCAATGGATCTAATTCGATCCAAATTATTCTTGAAATTTAAGTTGCGTTGAGAATGAGATCGATCCAAAAGATTTAAGCCTTAAGGAGGATTACTCATTCTCAACTTTATATGTTATTGTTAGATGTTGTATCTTTTCGATGTGGGATTTATTATCCTAATACTCCTCCTCACTTGCAATCTTTTTTCGGGTTTGTCAAGTGAATTTATTTGGAGTTTTTAGACTCTAAGATCTTTGCTGAGCCATTGGGCCTTATAGATTCTGATATCATCTTGAAATTTAAGTTAAGTTAAAAATAAAGTCGATCTAAAAAATTTAAGCCTTAAGAAAGATTACTCATTCTCAACCTTATATGCTGTTGTTAGATGTTGTATCTTTTCGACGTGGGATTTATTATCCCAATAATTATTACCACCTCTAAACTTAAACTCATAGACTTCAAATCTCATCAGATTAGATCTAATTTGTCATCCCTAATTGCATTGCATCAAGAGCTTTAACAACCTCCTAAATCTTGTCCTTAACTTTACTTGTCCAGTGAGAGACAAAAGCCATTCAAAGGATCCGAAGCACGTTTACTTTGGGACCGGGACACTTCTACCTAATAAAGCATAAGAAGACGACTCCACCACTGAAATTTGTGAATAAAGCCGATCATAGCCATTTGATAGAGACCCATCTCTTTTGCTTTATGCTCAAAAGACTTGAAAACGTATCATAAAAATTCTCCAGAAGAAATGTTTGTCGCAAAGAAACACAATGTTCTTCACATAATAGACACATCCCAACTACTCCCTTAGAAACTGCCTCACTCTCCATTATTGTGTTTCGTTTCATCATAAGCCTCATAACCAAAGCTTTCGTTCTCTATTTAGCTTTTTCTTTTAAGTTAAACCAATATTTTAAACATCGAACCATAAATTAAATCGGTACGACAAAAAATTTAATGTTTAAAAAGTTCAACTGATATTAACTTATCACAAATCTGTTAAAGATTGAATAAAATTGAAGATTAAAAAAAAGACTATCCTTACCCTTCAAAAACGTTAAAATTTGATTTAAAAATATGACTTACGAATGAAAATCAACTTGATTATTTTGGTTTGTAAAAATCAATTAATTTATGATAATCCACTGGTTAATGAATAAATCGGCCAATTTTTAATAGTAAGAGTATTAAAATAAACCAAATCAAAAAGTTGTGTTTAAGGTTTTTATAATTAAATTAGTCGAATCAGTTTAATTTTTAAATTTTAAACCGAGTTAGATTTGTTTAACCAAAAGTTTGATCCATAATTTGATTTTTTTAATTATACCTAAATCTATCAAAGTTCGGTCTATTCAAACTCTGTTCATTAACTTTAGGTTGAGATTAAATAAAAGTGTCAATAGATTCTTCTCATTATTTCAAAATGTTTGAAATTTGGATTCGAGTTTTAAAGACACAATTAAAGTGCGTTGTGTAAGAAGTATACGATTAGAAATCGTATGTTGTTTTATTATTTGCTTAGATATACATTTATACATTTGTTGGTTTAATATTGACCATACACTTGTTAGGAAGTACAAAATAAAATAGAGGGTTGAGATTCATTCTGTTACAACAAATTTGTACAGTTCAGCTAGCACTGGAGTGTTTGTTATGTCCTTATGCGAAATCTCTATAGTGTCCCTCTTGCGTTGTTCTTTGTTTGCTCTTCTTCGTTAACACCCCCACTCAAACTGAACTGAGGGCTTCAAACTAGGTTCAGTTTGGTGGTCAGAAACAGAAATCTCACCGAAGTTAGGAGTTTTGTGAAGATGTCAGCGAGTTGATCATTAGTATTAAAGTATCTGACTTCATGTTCTCCTTTTTCCACTTTGTCTCTTATAAAGTGTACGTCCACTTCGATATGCTTTGTTCTTGAGTGAAAGAGTGAATTTTGAGCTAGGGATCGAGCTCCGTTGTTGTCGCTCCACATAATGGGTTTGTGAGAGAGAGAGAACCTTAACTCAGATAGGAGAGATGTGAGGTAGATGAGTTCAGTAGATACTTGAGATAGGGCTCGATATTCAACCTCGGTGCTGGACCGAGTTACTGTCGTTTGTTTCTTAGAGATCCAAAAAAATAAGTTTCCTACTAGGAATAAACATCCTCGGGTTGTTGATTTACGATCATCGGGGGAGCTAGCCCAGTCGGAGTCACTGTAGGCATGGAGATCAAGAGAAGTAGATGATGGTTGAAAGAGTAGTCCCAGATTTGAAGTTCCTTTCAGGTAACGCATAACCTTTTTATATGCAATCCAATGTGTATTTAGAGTATTTTGTAAAAATTAGCTTAATCTGTTAACTGCGAAGCTGATGTCTGGTCTTGTATTAGACAGATACTGAAGTGCTCCTATGGTACTTCGGTAGAGCTTTGGGTGTTCAAATGGTGTGTCAACCCACAGAGACAACTTGGTTGCTAGAGTGATTGGTGTGGAGCAGGGCTTGCATGACGACATGTTGGTTCTGGTAAGTAAATCTTCGATATATTGTTTATGTGAAAGATATAATCCATTTCTGTTTCTGTATGCTTCAAAACCAAGGAAACGATTTATGCTTCCAAGTATTTTAAGTGCAAACTGGGACTGTAATTGACTGATAATTTCATGAATTGCTTGAGCCGAATTTCCTATAATTAGGATATCATCTACATAAACTAGTAGCATTATAATGGTTCCATTATTGTTTAAATAGAATAAAGAAGTACCTGACCTTGAATTGTGAAACCCTCACTGAGACAGTGCATGTTTTAGTTTGTGAAACCAAGCCCTAGGAGCTTGTTTCAATCTATAGAGAGCTCTAGCCAGTTTTCATACATGATGCGGCTATGTTCTGCTTTCAAATCCTTATGGTTGATTTATATAAACAGTTTCATATAAGTCCCCATATAGAAATGCATTATTGATATCAACTTGCTGAATCTCTTAGTGATGGGAAACAAGTGAAAAAATTACTATGATTGTTGAGGCTTTCACAACAGGGCTGAAAGTTTCTAAAAAATCAATGCCAGGGGTTTGATTAAACCCTTTGGCAACAAATCTAGCCTTGTGTTTAGAGATAGTCCCATCAACATTATATTTAGTCTGTAACACCCATTTTGTGTCAATAACATGCATGGTAGGCTCATAGGGAATAAGCATCCAAGTGTGATTATGTTGTAGAGCATTGAATTCATCTTGCATAGATTTAAACCGTATAGGATTGTTTAGAGCTTCAGAAATTGTTATTGGTTCAGTGTGAGGATTTAAGGCAAGAGAGAAAGAATATAGTTTGAGTTTGAAAATTCCACTCTTGGATCGAGTTTGTATGGGATGAATATTTTGTATGAATGGGAATGAAGGATTTGGTTCTGTATTTGGAGTGGTTGATAGAATGGGATTAGGTAAAGTATTTTGATTGTTTAGTGAAGTTGTAGGATGTGATGGTGAGCAAAGATTTTGAGAGCTTACCTGTATGTTGGAGAATTCAGTTGAGTGAGAACATTCTGCAACAGGGGAGTGATTCGTGATAGCTTTTGATGAAGGTGAAGGTGTACCATTTGAAGTTGAGGTCAGAGTGAAGGTAAGGACACTTGGTGAGGCTATAGGATAATTTGAGCGTGTGGGAAAGAGTTGAGAAAATGAAAATTCTTCCTCGTTAAATACAACATGATGAGATATTATGATTTTCCCTTGATTAGTCAAACATTTGAAACCTTAATGCATTGAGTTGTACCCAAGAAAGACACATTTTGTGATGTGAAACTTGAATTTATGATGAGAGTAATATCTGAGATAGGGAAAACAACTACAACCAAAGGTTTTGAAATGAAGATAGTTCTGTGATTTGTTGTACAACTTTTCAAATGGTGAGAGATTGTTTAGTCTTGGAGATGGGAGTTTATTGATAAGATAGGTGGTTGTGGAGAAGGCTTTTAACCAATAGGTGAATGGCATGTGAGTATGGGATAAAAGGGTTAGTCCCATTTCAGTGATATGTCTGTGTTTCCTTTCAGAAACACCATTCTGTTGGTGAGTGTAAGGACAACTAAATCGTGATTGTATTCCATGTTTTGTGAGGTAAGGTAAGAAAGCTTTGTATTCACCTCCCATGTCACTATGTAGAGCTTTGATTTTCCTATTCAATTAAAGTTCAACATTGGTTTTGAATTTGACAAAGATTGATAGAGTGCCAGATTTTAGTTTTAGAGGATAAAGCCAAGTGAATCTTGTGTAGACATCAACAAAAATAAGGTAGTACTTATGCCCTTCAGTTGAGAGATGTGGAAAGGGTCCCCAAATATTTGAGTATATGATTTCTAAAGGATTTTGAGCAGTTATATCATGAGTTTGAAAAGGTAATTGATGCAATTTTCCTTGCTTACAGGCATCACAATGAGATAGATTCTTGAAATTAAAATTGAACTTCATTGAACTCAAAATTTGTTTTAAGATACTGTTGAAAGGATGTCTTAATTTGGTAAGCCAAACATTTATATTTTTCTGTGCTATGTTTGCCTCACAATGACTGCCTTTTAAAGAAAAAACTTTTTGTTGGGAAGAATTAGACTCAGAATATATTTGCATGACTGGCCTGATTTTGTTGGGTGGTTTAGTGGCTTTGAGGCTGTAGACGCTATCCCAAAGCACTCCCTTGAGCATAATCTTCCATGTTGCTTTGTCCTTAAACAGACAACTTTCGTTAGTAAACTCTACAAAAATTTTGTTGTCTTTGGTAAGTTTAGAAATGCTAAGTAGATTTTTAGTTCTGTTTGGAACATCAGAATTTGTTTTAGTGCAAGAAGTGTGTGTACATTGTCTAGGAAATGTATGTAAGATGAGCTAATGTTAGCAATAGGAAGAGAGTTACCATTACCAACAGTGAGTTGATTCTTTCCACCATACTCTGAACTTATTGACAAATTATTGAGGTATGCTGTGACATGATTTGTAACCCCACTGTCTATAAACCATGTATTGTTATTGACTGCTTCAGATGAGGGATATCCATGCTGATTTTGAGACAAATAAGATTGAGGATAGTTTTGGGCATTATTTTGTGTCTGTTGAGTGAATGTGTTCTGTCTCCATGGTTGGGTAGCGTTGCCTTGCCATGAGACATCAAACCTTTTGTGACATTTCAATACTTCATGGCCTAGTTTGTGGCATAGTTGACAAAAGATTATGTTTCCATTCCATTTGCCTCCTCTCCCACGATTTCCTCTTCCTCTAAATCCACTTCTTCCTCAATGATTGTTTTGATCGAAGGTTATAGAGTTTGCAGTTGATGATGAGATTTCTTCTTGATTAATTGTGTTCAGTTGCTTTATTTTTATTTCATGCATCATAAGAGAGTATTGCACTTCTTGTAGAATTAAAGTTTTCATAGAGCGTGTTGGATAAACCACAACAGGATCATATTCATGACTAAGACCATTTAGAGCGCTTAATATTAATTCATACTCAATGATTGCATGTCCTGTTACTTGAAGTGAGTCTCTTATGGTTTTAACTTTTTGTATATATTTTGATATAGTGTGTGAGCCCTTTTTAATAGTTTAAAGTTGATGCTTAAGTAGAAGAACTCTAACTATGGATGTTTAAGCATAAAGATTCTCCAAAATTTGTCAAACTTGGTAGGATGAATTTGAGTGATTTACCTGCCATGTTACTTCTTATCCGATTGTTGAAAATAACCAGCATAGCAATAGTTAATATGTTCTTCGCCATGGTTTGTATGCTGCATTTTCGATGACCTGGTTTGTGTCTGCAGTGATGAACTGAGGAGGAGGTACTGTGTTGATGAAGTTTTCAAGCTCAAGGACTCTTATGACTGCAATGATTTAGGCTCTCCAATTTACAAAGTTTTGTCTATCAACTTTGATGGGTAGATTGAAGTTTAGGGTCTTTGCTAGAGCTGAAAATGAAGAGAGGATGATGATATACCGTTTAGGGTGGTGGTTGATGATCCAGAGTTTTCTTCCATTTTTGACCTTGGTTAGTGGAAGCTCTGATACCATGTAAGAAGTATATGAATAGAAATCGTATGTTTGCTCAAATACACATTTAGATATTTGTTGGTTTAATATTGACCATACACTTATTAGGAAGTACAGAATAAAATAGAGGGTTGAGATTCATTCTATTACAACAACTTGGTACAGTCTAGCTAGCACTGAAGTGTCTGTTATGACCTTATGCAACATTCTGACCCTATAATTAATTCAAACTTTGTCCTCTAACTTTAAGTTGAAATTGAACATAAGTGTCAATTCTAAATGGTACGAAAGATTTTTTTAAGTATTTCAAAATGTTTGAAATTTGGATTCAGATTTTAAAGACATAACTCAAAATTATGTCATAGTTGAATTAATTTCGTTATTTGACTTTTAGTCGGTAATTTGTTAAATAATTTATTTAAAATATATTATTTAATCTAGTACCTGTATTCAGAAATTTATTAAATACATACTCAAAAATAACGGTTATAATTTTTTTATTGTATTCATATGTATTAATTTAATTTTTACCTTAAAAGATCTAATTATTACTAATTTTAGTATTTATATAGAAATTTGAGTTGGGTTTATACTTAGATATAAATAAAGTAGATGTTTGAATTGAGGCAAGGAACATATGGTATCTGTAATCTTCACATATTTGCTGGCTTTCCCTTCTTTCCCTTTTCATAAAGGTCAACACCTTTGAAACTTACAATCATAAGAAAACAAAATGACTGAACAGGACACATCATAACTTGTCCGAATGAACCTGTGTTGTTGGTTCCACACACAGTGTCCGCATTTGGACATCTTTTACTTTTTTTGTGAAACATTAAAATCTGAAGAAATTGATATACAGTAACACGCTGGAATATGTAAAGACAAGAAATAAGGTTGAATCACGCGCCCCACACACAATTGACAGGTACCTACCGTACCGTGAAAGACCATGAAACAGCTGTTCTGGCAGGAAACAAGTTGCACTGGCACGTTCTTAATTAAGGGGTTTTGGATCCAAACACCGCCTTCATCTAAATAAGGCCTATTAAAGGTAAATTTTGAATCTCAAGATTTATGGTAAAATATAAATTAAATTTTAATATTTGAAAATATTTAAATTAATATTAAAGGTAAATTTTGAATCTCAAGATTTACGGTAAAATATAAATTAAATTTTAATATTTGAAAATATTTAAATTAAATTTTAATATTTTCAAAACATTCAAAATAAAACTTAAATAAATAAAAATTTTAATAAGATTAACGTTTTATCAATTAATAATATGTCAACACTAATGTGATAATATTTACATATTTTTAATAAAAATAAATTCTATTATCACGTAACTAATTTTTTAAAATTAAACAGATGATGATAGCAGAACCCATTTTTATAAAATTTTGACTATGGACCTTATTGTTAAATAACAATGAGACTCATTTTTGGGTTAAAAAATAAAAAATCTCATATTATTATATTAATATTAATCTGACATTTAATTAATAAAAAGTTAACTTCGTTAAATTTCTCTTCTTAAGGTTTATTTTAAATATAATTTAATTTAAATGCTTCAAAATGGTATTATTTATTTTATATTATATTATAAACATTGAGGATTAAAATATATTATTAATAATAAAAAATTGAAATAACTTTTTTCAATATATCTGTTGATTCTTCTTCTTCTTCTTATTATTATTTATTCCCTCTCTCTAGCTGTATCTCTCTCTCTTTTTATTTTTACGTTGATTATTTAGAAACAACTTCTTTATTAATTAGGAGTAAAGATGAGGATTATTGAATTTTCTTATACTCTACGTATTAGCAAAATTCATATTGTGTGTTGTTATTCAATATACATGTTCAATAAATTTTATAATAATTGAAATGTTATATAAATTGCGTATATCAAATAAATTATTTAATAAATTAGAGAAAAATTTAATATTAAAACAATTAATTACCATATAATTATAATGTTATGATATAATTTGAGTAAAGTAATGCATAATAATTTGAACTTATATTTTTCCATTACAAATCAAAATCTCTTATATTGCGAATATAATTTAAATATTTGAAATTAAGATTTTTTTAAAATAAAAAATTTCCATGAAAAGAAAGTATAAAAGTAACTTGGAATGGTCCCGTTAAAATATGAGGGATAAAGTTGGACCCACCATCACTGCCACGTCAAATCCAATTCCTATCATCCCCAAATCGAACGGTCATAAGCCAAACAGCACCGTCCTCTCAAAAGCACACGATCACAGCTCCAGCTCCACCTGCGGCTTCTCCCTAGAAAAATCAGCTTACATGTCAGTCCGCGCACTCCCACGTACCATTCTTGACTCTGTTCAACTTCTGTTAGCTTCCATTTCGTTCTCTCTTTCTCTCTCTTCTTCTCTGTCTCCGTTTATTTTCCTATGTCAACCACCGACGACCGCCGTCTCCGGTAGATACACAACTCCATGGCGGCTGGCAGCGACACCGTGTCGCAGACTTTCCGTGCCCTGGTGGAGAGCGCGGACCGGAAGTTCGCTCGCGTCCGAGACATTTCACAGTACGGACGCGCTCAGGATCGCTACTTCCAGAAAGTTTTCAAGGCCTACATGAGGCTGTGGAAGTACCAGCAGGAGAACCGGTCGGAGCTGGTTGCTTGCGGTCTGAACCGGTGGGAAATCGGGGAAATCGCGAGCCGGATCGGCCAGCTCTACTTTAACCAGTATATGAGGACCAGTGAGATGAGGTTCTTGGTGGCTGCGTACGTGTTCTACGAGGCGATTTTGCACAGGAGGTACTTCGAAGGAGCCAAAGCAAAGGATGTAGGTGTGAGATTTAAGGAGTTGAGATTTTACGCGCGGTTTTTGCTTGTTTCTTTGATTTTGAACCGGACCGAGATGGTTCGAGAGCTTGTTGAGAGGTTTCGAGCTCTCGTTGATGATAGCAAATCAAATTTCCGAGTGAGTATTTTTTTTCCCCTTCGTCTGTTCTTCATTTGCATAACGTAGAATGTGTAAGCTTGGTTTGGTGGACTTGGCTGGAATAGCTTTTGTCTCTTTTTCCTTGTTTTGTTGGTTTTCAGAGTTCGTCTTTTTGTTTTCTTTTTGAGGACACTGCTTAGCGATGGAACTCTGCTAAAGTATCTCATATTTTGGGAACTTTTAGTGGTTCAGCTGCTTTAGATAGTTTTCTGATTGAAGAAGATATCACTTTTCGTGGCTTCTGTTTTTTAGGGCTATTACATAGGAGAAGAAGTTTGGTGTGGCATAGTTATGATACTCTGGTAGTCTAAACTTGGATACGAGCCTGCAGTTGTTTTGTTACCTGCATCGTGTGCTTAAGTGACCATGGTATAGACAGGATTAGTAGTTGTGTAGGCATGTCATCAAGGTGGTAATTCTTGTTGTAATTTAATTAATGTTGACTGATTGGACGGGAATCTTCCCATTACTTAGTAATAAGGCTATGTTTGGGTGGACTTAAAATTTTTAATGAAATGGAATGGAATGGTTTATAATAGGATGAAAATGGATGTAATATTAGAAAATTGTTGTTTTGGAAGAATGGAAGGGTTTATAATGTAATATTGTGAAATGTTGTTTGGATGAAGGATTTATAATGTAATATAGTGTAAAGTTATTTATTATTTTACATTCCATCCTAAATTCTCCAAATCAGAGGTTTTTTATTTTTACTGTTTAGGATGGAATGAGATGGAATATGAAACCCTTCTTCTTCATCCCATTTCATTCCATTCTATTATAAAACCTCCTTCCAAAAAAATGGAATAATGTTACATTCTATTCTATTCCATTAATAAACCCCCAACTAAACATAGCCTAAAAATAAATAGAAACAAAAGAATGGAGAGAAGTAACGATAGAAGAGCTTTGTCGTTCCATTGCAAATCGGTTTGCTTTAATTTGATTTTTTTTTTGAACCCAAGGACTAGGTGACCATTATTTATAGGAAACTGAATCTCTAAAACCATCTTCAAGGCAACAAACTGGAAATTCAGAATACGTATCACAGAGAAGCTGATTAATGAATTACTTAACTTTTTAGGTGCAAGCCTGAAAGGTACTTTACTAAGGGTACTTGAACTAGTCTTGTTCCTTTTCATTATTCTCGTGAGATCTGACTTCCCATGGCTTGTGTAGTTCTGTTTGTTGGATTAGGTACTTTTGTAGTCAACAAGGTAAGTTAGTCAAGTGTCCTTCCTCCAATGGTTTAAACATCGTTTAGAACTTCCAGTTGGTACTTACCTGGTCAGGGGTATTCATGTTCTTTCCTGTCAGGGGATGAATTTCAAAGAATGGAAGCTGGTGGTCCAGGAAGTAATACGTTTTATGGAAGTTGATAGTGCTTTTACAAATAGCAGGCCATTTCGTTATAGTGGCCTATATGATTCACATCCAGCTTCTCGTCCTTATATGGCTCGTTTCCATGCAACACAAGTTCTAAAATTTCAAGATGCTGTGCTTACAAGCTATCACCGAAATGAAGTAAGAATGAGTGTCATTTGGTTGATATATTATGATTGATAGTCTATTGGAACTATCCTGCTTATATAAATTTGTATTTTCTGCCACTTTTTTCTTTTCTAGGTGAAATTTGCAGAACTTACTTTGGACACTTATAGAATGATGCAATGCCTGGAATGGGAGCCAAGTGGATCTTTCTACCAAAAGCGTCCAGTAGAATCAAGCTTCCAAAATCATGTGGTTGAACCAAAACAGAACGGCACAGTAATAGATCATTCCGGAGCTTCTGGATTAATTGATATGAATCTGGCTGCGGATTTGACTGATCCAAATTTACCTCAAAATCCTAGAAAAGCTGTTCTTTATCGTCCTTCTGTCACGCACTTGCTAGCGGTTAGTTTTAATATTTTATCTAATTGATTTTGGTATATTTACCTTGTATAAAAATGTCATTGTTCTTGAAAATCATTTTCTGCATATCAGTAGTGACATAACTTGAATTTAGCAAAGCCTTACGACAAATTATATGTATTTTACTCATGTACGTGGACAACCATGCAACTTTGAAGGTAAGAATTTTTTAGCGTCTGCATCGAAAAGGTATGAGTACCCAACAACTAAAGGGATGCCACAACCATGTTACTGATTTTAGAACAAAACCTTGGAACAGATACGGGCTATATACAGAATGTTGTCACATATAGTGTTTGTGGGATAACTCTTGAACATTGAGCATTTTGTTATTAATTTCTTATGTCCTTTTCATTTTAGATGTGTAACCCATAGCGTTGATGATTTGATTAAATGTTGGCAGGTGCTGGCGACAATTTCTGAGGAGCTTCCTCCGGAGAGCATCATGTTACTATATATAGCAGCCTCTGGTAACTTTAGCCTAACTTTTGGGCCTGCAATCTTTTAACTGATGTTTCTTTTTATTCGCCCTGAAATCAATGTTTGTGTTGAATCATGAATGTAGGGAAGGGTGGATTAAATCATGCTTTCCAAGTGGAAAGCTCTGGAGGATCACTGAAATCTTCAAGAAACAGTGCTGTATCTAGTTCATCAATTGAAAAGAATGTCTCTATGCCTGAATCCCCTATGAATGGCGAAGTAAAATCAAGTGATTATTATGGCAACTATTTGTCACTAGGTCCAAAAGGAAATGGAGGTAAGTGGCTATATTGCTTTATTTGTTACACACTCCCAAATGTTTACTCTTCACTAAAACTCGAGAGCAATTCACAATATCATCTTATGTTGCCTCCTTACCGTGCTCATTCTATTTATTACATCATCTCCTTTCCCATGTTCAGGTCCAAATGTACTCTACCCTGGGGATATTATTCCATTCACTCGAAGACCACTTTTCTTGATTATTGATAGTGACAGCAGCCATGCATTCAAGGCAGGTTTGTCATACCTCGTGATTGTGGATAACTTGTTAGACAAGAGTTGATGTGTTTTGGAGTTTCATGACAGCAGTACGAGTTTATTCCAATTGGAAGCAATCTCCTCTCTTTTAGAGTTGGATTAAGTTCATTACTCTCTAATGTATTTAGTGATTAGGTATGAGACGAATCTGTTGTGCACGTATAACCATGGATTTTCATGCCTAAACAATTTGACTCTTTGATCAACGGTTTTATATCACTAGTACATCTTAGTGTATAAAAGGAGGTTAATATTGCCCGATTCTTGCTCACAGGTAAATTCTGGGTGATTTCAGGTTTTACATGGTGTGGAAAGAGGAGAGAAGGCTGCTTTACTGCTCTCACCTGTTAGATCAGTGTTCAAAGAACCATCTAATGTTGGTAAAACACATTATGGAAGTCAGTTTACCTTTTTCTTGACTGATCCTCTGCAAGCATTCTGTCAAATGGTTGGCCTCACGTTTCCTCATGATGATATGGTAAGTTTATTTGATGACATTTTCGGTTTTATAACTAATGTCTTTATCGGTTTGTTTTCTAATTGCTGTAAGAATTCTGGTTTTAGGATCTGTATAAAATGGCTGAGGAGATTCTTTCAATGGCCTTTTCTGAATGGGAGGTAATACTCTCTACATCAAAAAACCTGGATCTGGTTTGGGGGCAAGTACTGTCTGATCCACTTCTTAGACGGCTTATTCTAAGGTATTCCCCTTCTAAATAGTTAATGCAGTTGCTCATTTAACAATGTGTAACATCGTAGTAGGTAAAATAGTTATTGTGTGTGTAATCATCTCAATCTTTACATTGCCTCAATAGACACGATTTATGATGATGAAAACTCAAACCTCTAATATCTTATTTCTTCTTCATTTCTGGGTCTGATTCCCACCGACTGAGCAGCAAACATTCTTATATATCAGAATCTCATTTCTAATTTACCATCACTTGTTACATGGAATTTCATGCGTAGGTTCATATTCTGCCGATGTGTGTTCTCTCTATTCTACCTTTCAAAGGACAATGAACAATGTCTACCCGCTTGCTTACCCCATTTTCCAAGTTCTGTCTCTCCAAGTTCTGAAATCGTGCAATCTGCTGTACTCAAGCTTGCAAATCACCTTAAAGTTGCAGACGATTTTCAGTCTGACAAGTAAGTTCAAGCCACAGGTGTTCAGTGAACGGAAAGGTAAATTTGCTGATCAGGCGCTAAAGTCAACTAATTAACTCATTTCTATAATCAAAACAGTTTGATTAGTGGCATCCAGAGGATTATAATTTGAGATGGCATTTAACCTGGTAAATAGAACAATAATGCATCGACCGTGCAGTCCCAGTTGTGACCGTCGAAATCATCCAGCAACTTGCCGTTTCGGTTTGTTGGATGCTTGATGACTTGCAGATACACACGAGTACAGCTGCATAGTTCTTGGGTTGCTTTATTGGTATATATTGTGTTTAAGATGTTTGGTTCCTGGTAAGTAGTGCTGATTTTTTTTTTGTTTTAATTTCATATTTTAGCCATAGAAAATCAGGTAGTCAAGCAGGATTTTTGTCGGCCACTATACATATTGTGATGGAGAAGTCCTGAAAGAGGGTGTAAATTAGTACTGAGATATGTGGAATACTCCAAAGTAGATTCTATTGGTCATTTTTCATTTTTCTTACAATTTGAGTCCTCTCGAATGCTTGAAAGCTCCATTGATCTTTACCACAGGTTGTAGGGAATATGCTTTTACCTACTCCGCCATCTTTATTGGTGATTCGGCCTTGGGACCACCTCTTTTCACCGTAAGGCTTAATGGTATTTAGGGCGCTTGGTTGATGGGATTAGAAAGGGTTCAATGGGTATGAAATAAAAAAGGGATGGTTGGTTATATATTATTGTTATAGAATAATATTATGATATTCAACTTTTAAGGTATTTCTTTATACTTTTGGCTTTAAGCATGAGAGGAATGCCAATTATTTTTTAATAACACTCCCTTCACCTTTTTTTTTTAATTTTTTTAATTAATTTAATTAATTAAATATAATTAATTAATTACAATATAGTTAATTAAAATAATATTATAATTTAACTAATTAAAATATATTAAAATTTGACGTAAAATAAAAATTTACAAATTTTTTTCTCAATATTTTTAACAAATTAACTATTATTAATTATAATAAAAATTATTTTTTGTTTTAACTAATTATCATAATTATATCTATATTTACTTGTTATTATATTCATTTTCATTCTTGTTACCGTTTTTTAATTTGACTCAAGCGCCCTCTTAATATTTATAAACTTTCTGTATATAACCTTCCAAATTTATGCTATATTTTGCAACGTTTTAAAAATTGGATTAAAAATTAAATTGATAAGATATTTTTTAAGACTTAAAAGGTTTAATCGGTATTATAGATAAAATTAAAAAATTAAAATATAATTAAAAGAGATTGTCTTTATTTATTAAAAAAATTTAAAGTTTGAATTTAAAGTTTAATTAAAAAAGATTGATAAATGAAAATTAATTAATTAATTTTGATTTATAAAAATAATTAATTTATTAAATTAATCGATTAATTAATAAACTAAGAAGTTAGTAGGTTCAAATTTTATGTAGTTGAATCGGTTGAGCTTTTTAATTATTAATATTGCGCTGCTAATTACTATATATAATATATAAAATCAGTTTATGTTAATCTATTTCAAACATTGTTTGAGAGTAGGGTTGCCTAATAAAGTGTTTAATGATAAGTTATATTTGAATTGATCTCTGTAAATTAGGTTGAATCATTTTCATTTTGATAAAATGATACTGTTTTGATATAATTTATCAAAATATTGTTATTCTAATCTTAATTGGAGATTGAAGGATTAAGTTTGGACTATAAAATTAAGAGGTTAAGTGGGTTTAATTTGATTTATTGTCATTTTATGTGAAATTTATCTTAAATCAAGTATTATTCTTTTTTAATGAAATAATTGTTAATTATTTATTTTTAATATTAAAATTGTTTGATGTGATGTAAGAAATTAAGTGTTGTCCTTCTTTGTATGGAATATTTGTTAATTATTTATTTTTTAAAATTAATGTTATTTGGTTTTATATAAAAGGCTCTAAAGTGATTTAATAATTAATTTAAGGATATGAAAGAAAGCAACTGATATTTATTAGTGTGAAATTAATAAAATTATTATAGATAATTGAAATTTTCTATATTTGTTTAGATCAATCTTCACAAGTTGTTAAATATTTTATCTTGCTAATAGTTTTGAATATTAAAAAAAGTAGTGAAACTACAAAATGTTAATTGAAAATTTATAAAATGTTAATTGAAATATTGGGGAATTTGTTTAAAAGTAACCAATTTAAATTAACAAAAAAATATGTACTTTTAAATTATTACTTATATAAATTAATGATTATTTTAGAGTATTCAATAAATTTCCTATTAAGCTTAATTACTAATAAATGATTCTTTAAGCCCTTTCATTTTCATCAATTTAACACCACCTCAATTAAAAATCTAAAAGAAAATTAAAGATTTTAGTTTGAAAAGGTATGTATTTAAATTACACAAGCAACACCTCAGAACTAAAAACACATGGACATTACACTTATCACTCTAAACAAAAATATTACAATAAAATAAATAAGAAAAATAATGGGCCGGGTTAGACTTGCCTAAGCTTGAGTCTGACCCGAGGTCCAATCAAGAGTTAAGTAATGGCTCTAAGCTGGAATCCAAGCCTCGTTAGAGGCAGTTCAATCTGAGTTCAACTCACTCTAAGACAACGTAGCCAAAACAAATTTTAAATTAGAAAAAATAAAATAACGTTTTTAACAAAAACGATGTTCTATTTATAAAAATAAGATCTTACGTTTAGATTATGCAGCCCAAATCAAGCCCAAGACTCGTCTTACTTAAGAATGTCAATAGCTCGGCTTGACTCATAGCCCGCTAGACTTTGACCCGTAACCTGCCGAACCTTAACCTATGGCCTAATTGGACTGACCATAATCAATTGATGATCGACCCATACTCTAATCAATTCAAGCTAAAAGTGAGTTAGGCAGGACAGATCGGGCCGAGTTTGACGTCTCTACTCTTACCTGCCTAACCCATTGACTTTGGCCGGGTTCACTAGCCATCTCTAAAAATAAAGAGATAAACATAGTAGAATTATTAAAATTAGAAGTAACGTTACTATTCGCGAGTTGTTTGAATTTGACTTTATTAGATCGGTCAAAGATAATGTTGCTAATTCTAGTTTTAAGATGAAATCCTAACATTCATCGACCAATAGGATTCACCTATTAAGCCTCCACGATCCGCAACCTTCCTATAATATATCATCGTGGCCATTCATTCAGTCCCAAAAAAACACAACTTAACACTGTTATAACCGTCCGATCACCAACATAAGAAAGCACAAGGACAGTCAATCCTATCCGTTGGATCGTGAAACTCAGTTTCTTTATATACCTATTGACCCCTTCCTTGTCTAACTTTTATAGCTTTTGTCTAGATAGCGAGAGAGAGAGAGAGAGACAAAGACAAAGAGAGAGAGGGAGATTCTAGTAGCGATTTAGAGGTATGTTCTTTGATTCTCTTTATTCTATAGTTCTTTTTAATTATATTTTTCAAGAAATTGCTTAGATTTTTTGGGGTAGCCAAGAATGATTGCGACTAGGTTTCTTCTTGATTAATTTGTTTCTCTTGAAGATTGTTACTTGTAAGGGATTTGGGGCTTGTTGGTTCAGAAGATTGCATCATTCGTTGTTTTGATTCTCGTTGTAGAAGCTTGATTTCTGTTTTGAAATTATGTCTCTTTCGAGGTTTGGGGATTTTGAAATTCATGATGCCTTTGCTTAATTTGACACTTAGGGTTTTGAAATTTCTGGATCGTCTTGAAATTAGGGTTTATGGTCTGATTTGACATGATTGTACGGGTTTTAGTGTTGATTGTTTGTTCTGTGATGTCGGTTATCGTGGGGTTGTTTCGGCTCTTCGTGGCTATTTTATGATTTGCATTTGTTATAGACGAGAGGATTCAAAGTTTAGTTATTTTGGTCTTGTTTTTGGGTGCAGATGGCCCGTACCAAACAAACTGCTCGTAAATCTACTGGAGGAAAGGCTCCAAGGAAGCAGCTCGCCACCAAGGTTTACTAACAATTTGATCTTTCTCTCTTCTGTGTTTACATTATGGTTTCTTTTAATCTTTTTGCCGAAGAATTTTTTTTTTAATGTTATCAGGCAGCACGTAAGTCTGCTCCAACCACTGGTGGAGTCAAGAAGCCTCATCGTTACCGCCCTGGAACTGTCGCTCTTCGGTGAGTTAAATCTTCATTCCCGTCTGTATTTGCCCTTTTGTCAAACGAAGAAACAAGTTTTTTTTTTCTGACCTTGCTTCGTGATGTTGCGCAGTGAAATTCGTAAGTATCAGAAGAGTACCGAGCTTTTGATTAGGAAGCTCCCGTTCCAGAGGCTTGTCCGTGAAATTGCTCAAGATTTCAAGGTATGATTGTTGTTTGTGTTTATTATGTACTTGTTGGTCTAAGTAGTGTTATGTTCAGGATGTCTTATTGGGGGATCTTTCTGTTGGCAGACCGATCTACGTTTCCAGAGTCATGCTGTGCTTGCACTTCAGGAGGCTGCGGAGGCATACCTTGTAGGTCTATTTGAGGACACCAATCTCTGTGCTATTCACGCCAAGCGTGTCACAATTATGCCAAAGGATATCCAATTGGCTAGGCGGATCAGGGGCGAGCGTGCTTAAGCTGTGGATGATAAAAGTGGGTTTTAGACATGTTTTTACATCATGATAAGCTTGATTAGGTAGATAAGTAGGTTCTTGGTTAATTAGATTGTGTTGGGAAGATGGGTCGTGAGGTGGTGTTTGTTTGGCTTCAGTGGGATTTGAACTGAGTATATTCGTCTCAAAACTGTTCTTGTGACATCTGGTACCACCCGGTACTGAACACAGCTATCATTCGGATCTAATCTAGTTTAGTATGTTGAACTTTCTCGTGTATATTGTAATTGTACAAATTATTCTGAAGTTTTTACTTTTTCTTTGATCTGACTAAAGTTTGGCAACCGTCTTGATGGCCGGATTGGTCGGCCCTCTGCACGCGTGGTTGGCAAGACTAAGTCGTATGTACGAAACGGTGGAATTTTTTTTATTCTGACAGTTCCTGACAACTTTAATCACGAGGCTAATCTGCTCTGACTTAAAAATTTAAGGTAATCTTAAAAGAATACAGATTCAGTTCGTATTGGTCGCTAATAGTAGCACGGTTCCAGATGGGAAATTGTCAGGCCTTGGAATAAGATTTTAGCCGATTTTGGAATGGCCAAATGTCCCATTACCATCACTTATTTTGATTAGACTCCAATAACCTAAAACTAAGATCGAAAAGGTATCTTTTTGAAGTGTTAAAATTGATCCTTAATGGAAAAGGGTGGCGATGGGAAATAATTTTTTATAATTAAAAATATAGATTAATTTTTTTTAATAAGTTTTAAGTTTAGGCTTATTTAACTTAATTTCTTAAGTAAAAGAATGTTGTTTTATTTAATGTTGAGACTAATTTTTAGCATTAAGTGTTATTTAAATATTAATAATATATTAATGTTGACATTATTTTTGTGTTTTTAACTAAAAAAATGAGTTTCTTTACATAATTTTTCTAAAATTAATTAGAAAGAACAAAAAATGAAAATTTTCACAATTTTTTTAAAATTAATTAGAAAGCGTGGGAGTCTATAATTATAGAAACTTACTTTTTATTTTAAAAATAATTGATCAATTAATTGCCTGTTTCAAATTTTTTTAGAAAATATTAAAGTGTAACTTGAAGGTTTGTTTTATATTTTATTATAAATAAAAAATTGTCCTAATCATAAAGTTTGATCTATTCAAAACAATATCATAAGTTTACTTTAAATGAATTAATAAATTAAAATAATATCACTTATTTTAAGTTGAATAGGTTAAAATTGCCATTTATAGTATTATGTTAGTCGAGTAGGCAACCTTCATAGTCTTTTTTTGAAAAATTCATATCTTTTCTAGTCAAACTTTTTTTCCAACATTCAACTGTGCATCAAACCTAATTCCTGTTTTAACTTAAACACTAAGAAATGGGAAATTTTCATTGTTGGAAGAGTCTCCAACATGAGCAATAGTCACGCAATTAAGAGATGAGACAAAATACTACAACCAAAAATACCAAAAAACTGAAACCTTTGAATATCTGAAGTTGTTGTCTATTGTCTTAGTGGGAAACCCGCCAACTTCGGACATTCTCGGATGCTCCAAAACTAAACCCCCTCCTCTCTCGTTGGAACTCAAACGTTACTCGCTCGTCTCTTATGTCTACGAATTTCTCAATCAATGGCTTGTCCATGTCGCCCCCCTATTTTTGAATAATGTTTTTTCCAAAGATAGAGGAAGGTGCATGTATGAGGAATAAACTCAGAAAGTGTTATCCAAATCTAGGCTGTTTTCCTCTGTTCCCTCTGTGTCTTACCCATGCAACGCTGATTCTTCCCGTTTAAGAAACTTTGGTTCGATTCCAAACTGGCATTTTCTCGTTTGATCTAGACATTTATCATTGATCTTTGACGTTACATGTTCAATTTCTGATCTGGGTCTGCATAATTCTTATCTTTTTCTGAGTCCATCCTCTGGATCATAATAGCAGTGGAGGTATCCGAGAACAAAATTCAGTTCATAATCATCTGTTCTTGATCCAAGGTAATGATCCTCATCTGTATTATTAGCCCTTTGGCTGTGTTTTAATCTTTGTGTAATCTTTCTTCGACAATTTCTGGGTTTCCTGCAAAATAATCAATGTTAGACAATTTATGATTCTATTTGGGAAGAAGGGTTTGATTCTGGTTTCGTTAGATTTAACGATAAGTTCTTCCGCTTGGTTTCAGGGATATCTCTTAAAAGAGATGCAGCAACAAGCAGGGAAACCCGAAGAAGAGTTGATGGATGCGATGGAGAGGTTGAAGACAGCGGAAAGAGAGAGAGACAGAGCACGAGATGAGCTGAAGGAGATGAAGGAAATAGCGAATGAGGCCAACGCGAGGCTGACAGAAGCCATGAACGGCGGTAAGGTTGCTGATGTTTTTACAGAGCTCAATTCGGTAATGGAGTCCTTGTCAAAATCCCAGGAAGAGTTGAGGATCAAGGACAGTATTATGGCATCTTTGAAGGTTGAACTGAGCAAGGCGAAAGAGCTAGAGTCCAAACTGGTGCAGAGTAACGATTCTTTGCTCACGTTGAATGAAGAGCTGAGTAAAGTTCGATCTTCAGAGGCTAAGATGATGGAGTTATTATCAGAAAGCCAGAGAAGGTTACAAGAACTGGAAATGGAACTAGCAACAAAGAAGGAGATTGAAACGAAAATGTTGGATTCATTCGCTTCTCAAACACATCAGCTTGAGGAAGCTAAGATATCCCTTGAAGAATCAAAGATGCAAGTCTCTTCCCTGCAAGAAAAGATTAACAAATTGGAGGGTTCATCACCTGGAACAGGTGAGGAACATCAGGTTTCGTTGAAAGAAGAATTGGAGAGGGTTAAGTCTGAACTTGAGAAGGCGAGTGTGAACCTGGCACGTTTCCAGGAGGCTGAGAAGCAATCTGAGTTGAAGTTCAAGAGCCTGCACGAGGAGATGGAATCTCTTAGAAATGAAACGAAGCAAGCTACAAAAGCAGAAGAGAATAGTAAGAAGGCAATGGATGATTTGGCAATAGCTCTGAAGGAAGTTGCAACAGAATTGAACCAAAAGAAGGAAAAGCTAATGGTCACAGAAAAAGAAGTTGAAAGATACAGAAAGGAGGAAGAGGAATTGAAGGAGAAGATAAAGGAAATGGAGGACAAGCACGATTCCCTATTGAGTGAAGCAAGAAAAGAAGCTGATATATACAGAAACACAGCTGAGAGGTTGAGAATTGAGGCTGAGGAGTCACTTTTGGCCTGGAATGCTAAAGAAACAGGCTTTGTGGATTGCATAAAAAGTGCAGAAGATGAGAAGGTTGCTGCCCTGGAAGAGAACAGGAAACTCCTGAACTCGCTTACAGAAGCTGAGAACCTGAACAAGACAGCAAAACAAGAGAACAACAAGCTGCGAGACATCCTGAAACAGGCCCTGAATGAAGCTAGTGTTGCCAAGGAAGCTGCAGGAATTGCTCGAGCTGAGAATTCCCAACTCAAGGACATTCTAGCAGAGAAAGACGACGCTTTGATCTTCATTACTCGAGAGAACGAAAACCTGAGGATAAACGAGGCCAATGCACTCGAAACCATCAAAGACCTGAAGCGTATGCTCGTCGAAGGAACAGGAAAGGAGTTTAAATCAGAAGAAGCAAAAGATCAGAAAGATGGTAAAAAACTGAGCAAGACTTGCAGTCTCAATCTCAAGGAGGTGATAATTCCCAAGCACGAAGATCACAAACTTCATGATAAACACGAAGACAGCGAAGAAGACGATGATTCTGCAAACTCCGATCCGCTAAAAGGATCGATACTTGATCAAGTAGAATCACCAGTTCCTGCAACTCACCATCGGAGAAGGTCATCATCTACGTTCATAGATGATGTGGAGGTAGTGAATCCAGAGGATGATGATCATATTCATATGGATGACTTGGAGAGCGAGAGGAATTCCAGGAAGAAGAAAGCGTTGCTTAGAAGATTCGGGGACATAATCATCAGAAGAAGAAGCACTCACACCCACAAGAAGGAACCGTCGGTTGGTGGTGAAAGCCATAAGAAGGAGACTCCAAAAGAAGCTACGAAAGAGGCATCGGCTGGTGTTGAAGGGCACAACAAGAAGGATCCATCACACAGTGGAGAGCTGCACAAGAAAGAACAAGCAGCTGTTGAATAAATTGTTAATCTTTTCACAAGTAGATCATTCATTTCACTTTGTTCTTCTTCTGATTATGTGTAAAGAAGGTAAAATACTGAAACTGAAGGTTTAGTGTAGTAAGCATGTGTCTTGGTGTTTATGTGTTGATATATACTTCCTTTGATTGGGTGAGAGGATGAAAAGTTGCAAAACTTTGAAATGATCAAAACAATGGGAAAAGCATATATCAATTGGCCATAGGGATTGATTCCTTTGCCTTATTCCGACTGTATCAACTTCGTTAGGATTGACATTTCGGCCCAAACCTAACCCTGAATCCACTTCAGTTTTGAGCTTTCTTCCGATTTAGGCCTCCTAAATCTGAGCATTAATTTTCAAACAGGGCCTTAACCTTAATGGTTATAAGTTCATTATTGAGACCTGAACCTGATTAGTTAGATATGAATACTCGAATTGGAATTCCAACTCGATTTAAATTTATTTTAACCTGCTAATTTTAAATCGATTTAATCCTATATCTCATAATTAATAGAATTTTAAAAAAGCTTATTAAGCTCTAACCTTAATTTAAATTTGATTGAATTCGAATATTCAAATTTAATCTTAAAGCACCTGAGAAGTGTGACCTGCTGGTTGAAAGCGGGAGTTGGCCTCAGCCAAGTCTCAAGTTTGATTTCATACAAGCGCATTTCTTGTAAGAGTCTAAGATAACTGGTGATTTTATCTGCTAGTGGTCGGGTTCTGTCGGACATCTGGTAGTCGAGCTTCGCCAACAGGATTTCTCTCGAAATCTCAAAAAAAAAAATCTTGAATCTTATAAAATTGAACTTTATTAATTAATTTTAAAGTCAAATTAAAGTCATTTTTTTGGATTTGCCTATATAAGCTCTCTATCTCTTTTTAAGTAAATAATATTTAGAATTTATATTTTAGTCCTAATATATACTTAAAATTTAAAGAAACTTTTGATAATAATTAATAAATTTTAAAAGGTCAACATTCAAAATAGAGTTCTATAGTATAAAAAATATATTTAACAAACAATTAAAATTTTAACGTTACTTATATCTAAAAAAGGCGCGTGATTCTCATGCTTATCCAACGGAAAGAAGGCAAGTGGCCACCATGGCGGTTCTCAACATCCACACCGCCAACACAGGCAATCATGAGTTAGGATATTATGTCTAATCTTATGATCACCCCAAATCTTCTCTGTTACCGACTCAATCCTAATTTTGTGTCACTTCATCTTAGTCATCTATTTAAGTGAGTCTTATATGAATAAATAGTTAAGATGGAGTGGCACAGGGTTAACATTGAGTTGGTAGCATAAAAGATCAAGTTTTTTTTATAATATCTTATTTTATTCCATGAATCTCAACAATTTATTTATCCGAATTTTGTATAAATCCTGTGTAAATAAATACAAGACTTATAAAAAATAAATAGTTAAAATTTGTGGAACAAAATAAAATACCATGAAATTAAACATAGGATACTTTCTCGGCAATCAAAGCCCAACACCGATCCACACCCCTCGTGAGTCCATAAAAAAAGGTACTTCTTATTCTTCTTCCTCGTTTGCTTGTTCGTTCCTTGCTTACTTTGCACGGCTATAAACAGAGAGCCAGAGAGAGCTTTTGGAGAGAGACCCATGTCTTCTGTGGTTGAGTTAGCTTCTCAGGAGACGGCCCGTGAAGAGAGCAACAACGAACGGCTTGATTTGATTCAAAAAATGGGTCCAAGTACAACGCTTACCAACTTAGAACTACCAAACGAAATTTTTCTTAAAGCAGCCATCTCTCTCAAGAACCAGGTACGGTCGGACAATTTTGCGTTAGTATCCTCTGAGCATGTTAGCTGATGACAGTACACGGTTTGTTTCTTTCCTGCAGGTTGTGGGGATGACATGGAAAGCCAGTGGCAGTGCGGACTCGGTTATTGACCCGACAGTGTATACGGGTCTGTTGGGTACGGCTTTCACGTGTTTGAGGTCGTACGAGGTTACCGGTGACCGCATGGACTTGGATCTGTGTACGGAGATCGTTGACACGTGTGCCACCGTTGCACCTACCTCCTCCAGGTAACTTGTCTTCTCTCTGTGTAGCTTTTCTTGGTGCTGTTTAGTGAGTAGTACTTGGTTTTACTTTAACTGCGTGAGTGTGATGTTTTGTTAACTTGGCATTGGGTCACTCTCTCCGTGATTGACAAAACTTGTGTCTCCTGGTTCACACACTCTCTCCGTGATTGACAAAACTTGTGTGTCCTGGTTCACACTTTTTAGGTGAAATGTCTACTTTTCTCTCATGCCACTTGGTCTACTTAGTTTGAGGTTGATGGTTTGGAAGTTTGGTTATACTGTTTATGTCAAGGTTGGTTCATGTGTATGTATGATGGTTCCTTCTCTTTTTGCCAAATTGAAATGTTGAAATCTTCTGGTAGAATCAACCCTTTTATTGGAAATTCATTGTCTCGTATTAACTGAATCATGGAAGTTTGGACTCATAAACCTGATTCTTGATTGAATCATATATTCTGGAGAAGACATTTCATCTTCATGTCATCCACAGTATAAGCAACTTTCAATGAAACTTAATGCAAGAGACCTATTTTATCTTCATGTCATCCAAACTATAACCAACTTTCATTGAAACTTAATGCGAAAGAAAAAAGGTAACCATTAGAGTACGTCCAATAACAGTGACCTATCTACTTGTAGTGCAATCGTTCATACAAAGAGGGTCATCCTCCACACAATATGCAGCTGTACAGGGCACTTGGATAGAGTTTAGATGTCACAAGTCAAAGTGCTTGTTCTGTTTTCTTCTCTAATTCTGTTAGTTCGTATACTTGAGTTAATGAACATTTTGAATTTTCAGACATGTGACCTTCTTATGTGGTAGAGGAGGAACATGTGCTCTTGGAGCTGTAGCAGCTAATTGCAGAGGGGACCATCAAAGGCGTGACTTATATGTGAACCTATTCCTTGAGGTATATTTCATTCAGTGTCCTTATCACTTCTTCATTTGATATTTCTTTTATCTGATCAGATGCACAAAAAATCTCGTCTTCCACAAAAGACAAAATAGGAAATGGAAGATTGATAATCTGATATCTTGTAAAGTATCTACTCGAATCAGCCTTTAAAGGATGAGTTGATTGATCATTCTTAGTGTTGATAAAGTTAACCTGTAGGAGGGCATAGTTGGGAAGATTTTGCTTGCAATCTTTGAACTCGAGCATGCCCTCCATTGAATTTAAGCCTCTTACGTCTTAAACTAATAATGAAGTAATCAAAATAAAAAATGGGTATAAAAATAAAAAGTCAGAATCAAATAATAATATAATGACTAATTATATGTGTTTATTATGTAATGATTAAGAATGAGATTAAACAAGTTAATAATTATACTAGTATTTAGTATTAATGAGAATTTTTTTACTTATATTTAGTTATTGTATATTTTATTTTATAAATAAATAATAAAAATATTTTATATTCTATAAAATAATTAAAAATAATTTAAATTATTTAAAATTATTAATTTTTATAATAAAAATAAAATCAAAGAATCACAAAAATCTTACTTTACTTAATACAGTATTAATTAAAAAACAAAATAATTATTAAAGAAATTAAATATAAAATTATGTATGTAATTTTGATAATAATATTATAAAGATATTGTACAAATATTTTCAGACTATTCATTTTTAAAATTCATTCCATTTTAAATAGTCAAACAAGTAGAAATTAAGAAATAAATAGTTTTTTTTCAGTCTCATCTCTTTATTTCTAGAGACCTTAATATTAATATCAAATAATAGTAGTTATAGTTGTTTAATTAGTTAAAGAGTTTTATTAAGACATTACTTTGATAAAGATGACATTTTTGTTATCCTCTCCCAACAAGCCATTATTGTTATTATAATTACTATTTTAGACAAAGCGTTTCTATCTTGCTTTATGGGAGTGGTTTGAGTGACGCCACATATGCTGAATTAGTGAAGCCTACTCGACGGCCATTTGTTGGTTCAATTGCCGCCAATATCTAAGCAAGTTGGATACAGATGCGACTTTTGCTTACCAACGATGCGTTTCCTAGAATCTGGGAGACAAAAACGTTTTCTGTATGATGTGAGTTTTGTCAAAACGTTTTCTGTATGATGTGATCTTTTGGTCGCATTTGTTGTCCCATCACTAACAGCTGTTTGTGTTAATAACTTAATATTATTTTAAGAAAATAGATAATAATAACTATTAATAATTATGTAATTGAGTCATATTCTAATACTAGAGAATTCTTCAAACCAGTGTACTTGTATTTTTTTTTTAACCTACGATAAGGTTTGCTTTTGGTAGGGGCTCATGTCTGATAAAAGAACTTGTCTTGTTGATGATAGACATTAAAGAATGAATTTTTGTGTACCAAAAAGAATGCCCTTTTGTCCAAGTCCTCAAAGACCAAAAAGATGGGAGAACTTTAAGCTTAGCTAACATAATTCCACTGATCAATGTGTTCGTGAACCTCTGCCTTATATTTTTCCACTGTATTTACTATTTGATTGATGGAGAACTGAAGTCGTGTCAGGCCCATTTAAGAATATCCATTAATATGCGTTCTGTTGATTGATCATAGCTGGCTCAGGAGAAAGCCCTCCCAGTAGGACCGGAGGAAGGTGGTTTTGGTATGTCTTATGAGCTGATGTATGGGAGAGCTGGGTTTTTGTGGGCTGCCTTATTCATGAACAAACATCTTGGACAAGGAACAATACCAGATGATTATCTTCTGCCTGTGGTTAATGCTGTTTTAGCTGGAGGAAGAGCAGGGGCTTCTGATAACACATCATGCCCATTGATGTACAGATGGCATGGCACAAGGTACTGGGGTGCAGCTAATGGCCTAGCTGGAATCTTACATGTGTTACTTCACTTTCCACTTTCCAAAGAAGATGGCGATGATGTGAAGGCAACTTTAAGATACATGATGAGTAACAGGTTCCCTCATAGTGGAAACTATCCTTCAAGTGAAGGGAACCCTAGAGATAAGTTGGTCCAGTGGTCTCATGGGGCAGCTGGTATAGCCATCACTTTGTGTACGGCATCACAGGTATCAACTTATTATTTGGTTGACATTCTCTTCCTCTGTTTTAAGTTGAATCCGACCCGATATCCGTTTCAAAGCGAAATTGACCTGTTGACTTCAGGTCAGGTCGGTTTGTACCATTTTGCCAGTGTTATTTCAGACGCAGCGTAGTACTTTCTGACAATTCATTTTATCTTATGAAAAATAGTTTTCCAGAAAGAATTGGCAGACTTCATGTACCGCTAATCCGAACCTAATCTATATAGATATACAAACAACATTTTAGGAGAATTCCATTTGCACTCTGATCCTTGAGAAATAGTTATTAGGATTTGCTATGACTGAAGAAGGGTGGAGATAATTCAGGCTAACAGCTTTTGCTTTGTCAAACGTTTTCAGGTGTTCCCAAATGACAGGGAATTCCGAGATGCCGCCATAGAAGCAGGGGAAGTTGTGTGGAAGAGTGGATTAGTGAAGAAGGTGGGACTAGCTGATGGTGTAGCTGGAAATGCCTACTCCTTCCTATCCCTATATCGGCTCACGGGAGAGTCCATATATGAAGAAAGAGCAAAGGCATTTGCAAGTTTTTTGTACCATAATGCAACTGAACTTGTAAGTGTTGGCCATGAAAATGGCTACTCTTTGTTTCAAGGACTTGCTGGGACAGCTTGCCTCTGGTTTGATGTTCTTGTTCCAACAACCTCCAGGTTTCCAGGGTATGAGATTTAGATAAATCTGGGAATGAGTAATAGTTCTTGCTGTAATATATTGAGACTATGAATCTGTAAACCTTTCAAGTCCATAGGAATCTAAGGTATTAGGTGAAAGTGCATGCTCATGGAATATTATATGCACCCTGTTGTACTTGTAGCCTTATACTGATATATATATGTATATATATTGAAGAGCAGATAATTAAAAAAATGACACTATTTTTTATTTTTTAATCTAAATAAAAAAAGTCACATTAGGTCAAATTGGACACGAGTTCATACTTATGTAAAAGTTGTATGACCGGGTTCAATTTATTGTTAAATTTAATTCATTGAATTAATTAAGATTTAGAATTTTAGATCGATCTAAATTTTCTTACTAACTAATATGATTTTATAAAATTATCTAAAATGATAATGTTTAAATTTATAATTTTAAATAATTTTATCTTGTGACGATTTAATATCGTATGATTTGAATTTAATTAAGTTTTTAACTAGATTTGAACTATGAATAGTTGATATAAACTGATTTATTGTTATCCTAATGTAATATAAAAAAGAATTATTTGAATTTATATGATTTGATAAGTGGGACATCTTTTATAAATTCAATTATATCTTAATTTATTTAAGTATTTTATTACTAATTAAAAGAAAATTGATTATACTATTATGATATTCTATTGACAAAGACGCAATTATATAATTTATAATATAAAATAGATGAGAGGTTCTCTACTAAGTGGCCATTTTTATTTGCCACTAATTAAGTTATCTATGCACATTCATGCAGTAAACAAACAAAAATTCAATAAATATATAATTGAAAAAGATAATTCTAATTTTCTAATGAATCTCTTTTAATTTGTCCATAAAATTAACGATCATAGTAAGTTGGGCCGAGCTTAGGCCGGAAGAAAAATGATTGGGGCCTAAAGCCGTTTGGGTCAAATTTTTAATTTTTTAATTTTAAAACAAAACGAATTCGTTTTGTACTGCTCTTTTTTTCTAAGTAAAAAGACGTCATTTTGTTCAATTAGGCAATCAAGCCTTGTCGTTTTGTTTAGCTTAGACAATTGAGTCTCGAGTTGGGTCAAGTGGGGCCGTTTTTATCATCCATACATAAAATCCTTATTATAAATATTTATTTGTCATTATTTGTTAAATTTTGATTTCATATATTTAACATTAATAGATGTTGATCTTTGCTTTACAGTTTAAGTCCAAGTTTAATTCTTGCTATTGTCTTATTCTTTATTTATATCAATAAGTTAAATAATTAGGCAAAAAATATTTATCTAAGATTAATAACTTGCATTAATAATTATCTCTAATAATTAAAAAACAAACTGATTCGGTCAGTTCAATTTTTAAAACTTTGAATAGTTTAACTTTTCAGTTATATTTTTAACTTTTCGGTTTGATTTACTCTAATAACTCTTGTTGTTAAAAACTAATTGATTTATTAATTAATCGGTCAATTTTCGTAAATTAATAAGTTCTCATAAACTAAAATTAATTAATTAATTTTTATTTAACAATCTCTTTTAACTTTAAATTCTTTAATAAATAAGGGTAATTTCTTTTAATTATATTTTAATTTATATTTAATTTTTAATTAATTTATGACGATATAATACCGGTTGAACTTTTTAAACTTTAAACATCTTGCCTTACACGTTTTACTTTCGATCTGATTTTTAAAACATTGATTATCTGTGCGAATTTTATACTTAACTCGAAATTTTATTTTAAATAGTTATCATATTTAACTTGAATTTTATGTATTATAAAAATTCTATATTTTTAGTGAATTAATTTTATTATTATATTTCAGTAAATGATTAAAATATAACTCTTAGCTTTTTACCGTACTAATCAGCATTATTGTGGATCTTGAACTACAAAACCCGGTGATCCAGATCAATCAGGCCCAATTCACGTATCTCTCTCCTCTATAGAACTATAAAAGGCGCTTCTCAAAACCCTAATTTGCCTCCAAGGTAGCCCCAAGAGCAGGAGTAGCAGAGCAGCGTCTCCGTCTTGTATCAAATATGAAGGTTGGTGCTCATGTCCTCGCACCTTGCAGAACTCAAATTTGATCGTTTGTTTTTTTTTTAATTTTCTTTTTTGGCAGTTCAACATTGCGAATCCAACCACTGGTTGCCAGAAAAAGCTCGAAATTGATGATGACCAGAAACTGTAAGTGTTAGTCTCAATTGATAGTACAATGTCTTCTTGTTTCGTTGCTGATTTACTTTCTGTCCGAGAAATTTGGGATTAGGGCAAGGTTAGAATTTTGTTGTTTCTGCTCGTAGTGGAAGTTTAGATAGTTTTTGGTTATAATTTCTTTTGTCTGTGAGGCTTTAAAGAAAACAAGCAGCAACGATCTTGACCCGGTAATGTTTTTTTTCAATCGACGAACGAGTGCTCGTGATTGTTATAATTTTTCGAAGTTAAAGATTAGAGCTTTCAACTAAAGAAGAGTTATTTTGCCTTCTTAAAGACGATGATGGTAAGCAACTCTTTCAGGACTTAGGTTATCGGGCAAGTAATGAAGCCGGCGACTGTTGTCTTGTATCATCTCACTGAATTGTAGGAAAAAAAAAGTCATGAATAACATAACTTTGCATTGGAAACACAAATTTTGTTCAGTCCTGTTTTGCCTAACTAGACTTGGATTAGAATCATAACACATTATTCCAAAAATATATGCCTGAACCTCTTACACTGGTATTTACCATAAAAATAACTCACTATTCTTTAGAATCAATATCAAGAACTAATGGTCTGGGAGTATGTTATACCAGAAATCCTTTCAAAATTCGGTAAGCTTCCATTTTTTTGGTAGAAGTACATAAATTTGTTCCACAAGTTGGCTTACTCTAATTCCATGAGCTATGTATTATAACTTGGAATTTTAACTTTTTCGTTTGAGCTTCTGACATTTTGTTGGCTGTTTTTTCACTCCCTTACATCATGTCAAATTGTTCCTTCTATCATGATGTTTGATTGAGTTTGTTTCTTGATCTTAATTTTATCATCTGACCTAATTATAACCTTATTATATTGCCTTTTGGTTAAAGGTTATGCAATCAAATGTTGGTGGCTCTAATTTTTCTTTCCTTATTTTTTTTCCATTGTCTGAGACCTATGTACGAATAAAAGAGTTAATGTTGGAGTATGCTGACTGAAATTATTTTTTTTGTAACCAGTTGGGAAAAATTTGTCAATAGTCATGTCCATCTACCCAGATTTTAATTGATATGATGTTTTACATTGAGTGGTCCGCAGTGCATACTAGGCTTTGCTATTAATCCATGTTTGCATGATGGCTTGTATATTACCAAGCTATTTCTAGCCACTTGTTGATGTTTCAGTGACACTGATGTTAATTTTATAAGAAAATTATAATGATGTTAAGTATTTATGTGGCAGCCGAGCATTCTTTGACAAGAGGATTTCACAAGAAGTCAGCGGCGATGCCTTGGGTGAGGTGTGTCATTAGAATTTTGGTTTGTTGTGTAAACTTTTGAATTTTGCTGTAGCCTATAGTATACCATTCTTATATGTATTAAACTACAGGAGTTCAAAGGCTATGTATTCAAGATTATGGGAGGCTGTGACAAGCAAGGTTTTCCAATGAAGCAGGGTGTTTTAACTCCTGGACGAGTTCGCCTTTTGCTTCACAGAGGTTTGTCTATTTGGATCTGTTTGTTTTGACACGTGGGTGAGAGCATCTCTCAGGAATGAACATGATTTCTGAGCTTGGGATACTAAATTGAATGGGATATTTCTCTATTCAGGTACTCCTTGCTTCCGTGGATACGGCCGGCGAAATGGAGAACGTAGAAGGAAATCTGTTCGTGGATGCATCGTTAGCCCAGATCTCTCAGTGTTGAACTTGGTGATTGTGAAGAAGGGTGAGAATGACTTGCCTGGACTTACAGACATTGAGAAACCAAGAATGAGAGGTCCAAAGAGGGCATCAAAGATCAGGAAGCTATTCAACCTCTCAAAGGAGGATGATGTCCGGAAGTATGTCAATACATATCGCCGGACCTTTACTACCAAATCTGGTAAGTTCTTAAATCTTCGATTTCTGTATTGCATTCCGAAACCAATTTAGATATTGTTTACTAAACAATAGTACCACTAGACTAGGAGCGTTTCGGTTTGGATATGGCTGTGTCATAAATTTGCAATTCTGATGTGTTGGCAGGGAAGAAAGCTAGCAAAGCTCCCAAAATTCAGAGGTTGGTTACTCCCCTGACTTTGCAGCGGAAACGTGCTAGAATTGCTGACAAGAAAAAGAGGATTGCTAAGGCCAAGTCTGAAGCAGCTGAATATCAGAAGCTCCTGGCAACCAGGTTGAAGGAGCAGCGTGAGCGTCGTAGCGAGAGTTTGGCAAAGAAGAGGTCCAGACTTTCTGCTGCCTCTAAGCCCTCTGTTGCAGCTTAGGCTGTTGGGAAATTTGTTCTTCTCTACAAAACTTCTTCAGTAGGTTTGAGTCAATTTTGATTGCTCTGGGTTTTGAGGACTTGAATTTTTATGATTGTGAGATGAGATTCAATGTTTGGGATCTTTGTTTTCTTAGAAAATGCTATGGAATTTTATTTTTGTGAATGTTTCCATGAACAAGTTGCATTAACTATTATTTATAACAAACTAAAAATTAAAGAATAAAGGTTGTTCATTGTAGATTTTTGCAACTTGTCTGTACACAACTCACACTACTTATTGTGCCTGTTATTCCAATAATTATTAAATAATAACAGTTTTTTTAAAAACTATTAACTAATAATAGTTGCAGGCTCGTAAGAGGTCAAATTTTACCTTTTGAAGTATTAATTTATGAAGTAATTTATGTGAAACATAATATATGATTAAATCACTAAAACATTAATTGATTTATTTGAAAATATAACTATGTATATAATAATTTTATTTAATGTATGATTAAGTAATTTATTTGAAGCATATAATTTGAAAAATAGGTTGTATGTATATGAGAATTTCATTAAATATATTCTGAAAAATAGCAAAAAGAGTATTGCTAATTTTCAATTATTAATTTTAGAATTCCTTCCTCATGATTGACTATTTCAAATTTCATGTGGTCCTGTGAGATGTCTCGTAGACAACAGGTCTATCTATGGTTGAAGGTAACCAACTTATACTACGAATCAATTCCATTAAGTTGACTATTTCTGGAAAATTATTTTTGTTAACTCACGAGGTGTTCTAGGAAGGTTCCAATTATAGGAAGATACTTTTAAGACATTCACACTTAGACTAATCCTCACTCTCACCGGATCAGCTCGTAAGGAGTAAAATGCTGGCCAAACAAGTCTTTTCATTTTCAGGACTCAAATTCAAGACCTCTGGTTAAAGGATGTGAGTGCTGAACCACTTACACCAACTATATTTGGTTACTATTTCTGGAAATTGATTATTAAAGAAGTTTGAGATAAGAGATGCTATACCGTGCTTTCCTTTTGGTTTAATAAAGTAGAAAAATGCTTATCTATTCATTAATTTTCGAGTAAAACAAGAACCAATTAGATCCAATAGATTGTCATACAATTTTGTTTTACAGGCCGGTTTTGTCTGTTTTTTAAAAATTAAAAAGTATAAAATAATATCTTTTTAAAATTAGGTTCAAATTAAACCCAAGTCTAATTGAAACACAAGACACCTCTATTCCTTCCTAGAATGAGTCATCATTTGGAATGCTTATTTAACTAATAGGTAGGGCAAAAAATCTCTTATCCTTTCTTCTTTAACTAATTTTGATGATGGGATTTGATTCCAATCTTTGATGAGAGCATGAATCAATGGTCCCCTTACAATTGTCAAACTCTGTTTATGTTTGGTGGATAAGGATTGCTTTATTCTTCATAAAAGATTCCTTTTTTGGATCCATATAAACCATAAACTATTCTCACTTTATTACTTTGGCTTGCACAAAGATAAAATTTGCACTAAAGGTTGTCCAAGTGGTGCATTTTAATCCATGATGTTGGAGATCCGAGTCAAGACTATGGGATTATGATAAAATTAACAGATTAATTTAAAATTAATTAAAGATTTGTTTTGACTGGTCAAATTGTTTTACCAAAGAGATATTATTTTATAGCGATCTGAGCAATTTTTGAGTTAGACTTGAGTCATAGATAATAGACAGCTGACTATTGTCCTAGTGAAGTGTTACTTAAAATATATAATTTATAAGATAATATATTTATATATTATGTATAAATACTTTACTTAATATCCAATTAGAGAATGATAATTATGAATTATACTCGTATTAAAAAATCTTTTTTTAATTATGGAAAAAAAGGGAAAATGGGTTTAGGAGTGTTCAGAAAATTACAAAAACAAAAAGTCTGACAATAGATTTTTGGTGTTATGAATAGAGATGAATGGTACATGGACCAATTAGTCTCACAAAACAGAACACTGTTTTTCTGAAGCATTCATGATAGTTAGTGTAAGTCTCAGAGGCAGATAAGAGTCGGAGTTGCTTTCACTAGTTGTCCCTTTCACCTGCAGTAGACTCATCTCTGCCTCGCAAAGTTCAGGCATCTTACACAGTGTGTGGCCCTGCAAATTGAAATAAGCAACCAACACCTTGAGCCCCAATTTCTCCGCACCTCCTCAGGACATGACATCATCTCTGTCCTCTCTTTTGGCTTTTACTGTCCGTATGGTTGCTGTCTCTAGTTTCTGGAGACGGAACGGAACAGAAACTTGGAGACGGAACGGAACAAAAACTGGAGATAGTGAGTTGTTTGGTTGTGGTGGACAGAACAGAAAATATGTAATTTATTAATTATTTTATAATATAATTGAAAATATGTAATTTATTAATTATTTTATAATTGTATCAATATTTATTTTAAGTGTATTTGTAATATTTTAATAACGAT
>JANQAP020000523.1:1254817-1268270 GCA_026874005.2 Erythroxylum coriaceum
TGAAAAAATTAGATCTCAGGCAATCTAATCTTGAACCTGAACCTAAACTTATGGTCGGCTCATTAAAAACATTTCAATCTGAATCATGAACGGCCCCTATCATCCCTAAGTTCTGCTCTTAGATAAGATTTAAGGAAATTTAAAAATATACAACCTTGTTACCCGTGTGCTTATAGCTATCAATGACACAGAAAGCTTTTATGGCTACTCCCATTAACCCGAAGTGGCATCAAATGAATCATGTAATTGCCAGGTTTTCTTGTCCTGTTCCGATAAACCACATGCACTTGTACCTATCAGTGTGACACAGCTTTTATGGCTAGCCTCATCAATCTGAAGTGGCCTCAAATGAATCGTGTAATGGACAGGTTTCCTAGTACTGCTCTCCCTCCACCATTTTGAGATCTCCATACCCTTGAACTTTGTTGTTTACCACAACAGCTCGGTTGACAACAAATCCGCGTCCATACTGTTCCGAAATCAAAAGATAAAGTTTGAGTTGACTGAATTTCAGCCAAACTCAGCCCCAAACAAAAATATTGAGTCCGAAACTGATCCGGCCTGAGCTATTGCCAACCGTGCTAAGTATTCCCTGAGCTGAAATTTTTGTATAGTGTAGAAGATCAACATAAGAATGCTTGGCAATCAAAAGGTTAGAACATTCAAGACCAGCATACATCGGTCAAGAAGTAAGAACACAATTATGGACAAGAAAATCGAAAACTAGACAACTTTCAAGGACGAACATTGTAATGAATGCGTATTTTATTGAGCTATAACAGTAATATAAATCCAGTTACTTACTATCAATAAAGATTCAATTCTACAGAACAGAAATCTATACAGAACGAACAATAACTACAAAGTAAACTAGGCAGTAAAAACATATAAAAAATGATAACGATCATGCTGATCAGGATTTCACAGCTTCACTAACATCATCCTCAATATCCCAGCTCAAATCTTCATCTTCTTCTGCAACACTCAACTTAGTCTTCTTCAAATCAACTCCACTTGCACTTGTTCCACCTCCAAATGTTAGCTCTTTGTTCCCAACATCCTCAATCTCATCCCAACCAAGATCCTCCTCCTCTTCCAACAATGACTGGCTCGAGACCAGTGAGAGATCACTATCTTTACTGGATCCTTCATTATCAACCTTACCTTCTTCTTCCAAGTTCGGATTACCCCTATCAATGGCCTTTTTACTCTTGACCTCCTCATCGCTCTCATCAGTAACTTTCCTCCTCTCTAGCTCCACATTTCCACTCGATTCATCATCTTCATCAGCATCATCAAAATCCCAACTCAATTCCTCCTCTTCCTCACCAGCTATGGCTCTCTTAACAAGCTTCTCTCGTGCCTCCTCAGCTTGCTTAAACTTATCCACCCTATAGAAGTACCGACTCCAAAACCCATCTTCATCAACCTTATCAGGCACCAACACATCAAAGATTTCCCTAATTACACCATTCCCATACATCAAGTTTGAAACTTCCTCCGTTCTCTCTTCCAAAACCCAAAATGCAGCTCTCCATTTCTCATACTCCACCTTATCCTCCGGTTCTATTCCATAAGTATCCCAATTACACTGTATTGCACGTAATTGATTATCGAAACGACTGTACCGTTTCACGTCAAAACGCTGGCTCCTGCTATGATCAGTGTCGGAGCTGTTGCGTTCACGATCGCGATCATCAAGATCGATTCTTTCGAGGGTGGACCCCGTACCGCTAGGGATGATCAAAGCCGAAACGGTGGCGCCTATGTCGTCGACGGCTTTGCCGATTGTTTCGAGAGAATTCTGAGCAACGGAGGCGCCGGCTTCGAAAGCAACGGGGAGGTCCTTAACGGCGCTTGAAGCGACCTCCCGGAGGACAGCAGTTTCTTTACGCAGGCCGGATCCGAGCTCCTCCAAGTCACACCGATAGGTGTCGGCGAGAGATTGGATAAAGCCGCCGAAGGACCACGTAGCGGAGTTGGTGGAGTCGGCAGTGGGGGAATCCGGTGGAGTGGGATCGTCGGAGAAGACGGAGTTAAAGAAATTCATTTGGATTCGTTGGGGGGTTTAAGGAAACAAGATAGAGAGAGAGATGTGGAACACACGTAAAATGGCAAAAGAGACCTATAGATGGAAGTTTAGACATGTTCATATTCTTACAGGCCAAGAGCGGGAAATAAGGAAACAACAATTAGGCGTGGCAATGGGCCTCGACTTCGACCTCGAGCCCGAATCCGATCCTAACATATTTCAAATACAACGTCTGAATTAGAATTGAGCTGGAAGGTAAATGGATAAGGCAGAACTTTGATGCTACCTTTGAATTGATATACAGAATCTATCAATTAAACCATTCTTAAAGGGCAGGATGTGAATTGGAATGCAATAATGCATATTATAAGCAAAATGTTTGAAGTTGGAAAGGGAAAAGGAGAGGAACCCATCATCAATCAAATCCCAATCCAAGGAGTTATTGCAGAATTCATAATGGATGTGAAGCTGACTATGACCATGAAAATCCGTCGGGAACAAATTTATTCGAAACACGTACTTAACTCGTTCTCCGTAACAGGATGCAACAGGAATTCATTGCTCATAATTAAGTTAATTCAATCACTCTCATCACTTCCAAACAAAATATAGTCTGCATAGACACACAACATCTACTTCAGGCCTCTTCAGAAAACTGGGGTACAAGGGTGCAATTTTCTTACTATCTATTCCTTGGTGTTAAGTGCCAGATATTTTGTATGAAGTGGGCTCTGGATTTCTGATTTCTTCAATGGAACTTAGCAAGAACCTCAAGAACAAGATCTCAGAAGGAAAGGATGGACCAAAGATAGGACGAGGACCTAAGGGTCGAGGATTGGCAGGCTAGATAATCTTTGGATTTCCTTCATGATCAGTTCCTTTTCCTCTTCAAACTGTTCATCCTCGGAACCTAAAAGAGAATAACAAGAAAAAGAATACGCATATGAGAAAACAGTTTAATGGAGGATAGGAAAGACAATGTGGCTCTACAAGATGTCAACAGAAAGAACTTGCCTTTTCCAACAGAAAGATTCTGAAGTAGTTCCAACAACTTTTCATGGTTTTTTGCCAAGATCAGTTTCACTTCTCGTGGCTTGTTAGGATTAGCAACAAAAACCTGTGTGTAGAAACAAATAATTTGGGGGAACCATGAAAACAGTTCTTCCATATTTGTTCAACCGAGCATATAAGGGAATCATGACCGTTGAGATGTTTCAAGTTCAAATTTCTGTATGCAATAAGATATCACAGACCCGGGAATATATATAAGTATCTCCACAAATAAAAGGACGTAGATATTCCTACTTCCCACACCCCACATTCACGTAGAGAGGGTGCAAATTACGTGAAGAGTTAAATAGTTATTAGCAGGCCTCTGGTTCCTGAGGTTTTCAACTATGTACATCATGGTGATGATGCATGGAATGTGAATCAAAAAGAGGGTGAAATTCCAGAACCTTGAAAATGTGGAAAGCAGATATCTGAATATTTTTGCTCGAGTCCTGCTCAGAGAAGCAAAATGAACAATAAACAATCGGATGCTTTTGTCAGGAGTATACGAAATAACAGCTAAAGCAATTGTATAAAAATGTCCAACAAATGTATGCTTAATCTGGTATGGTTCTTTGGTATTCTCAGGCTCATTAAGAACCAAAGTCAAACAGATGAATAGTATGGAGAAAGAAAGACATAATACCTTAAGTAACGTCATCATCACTTTCAAGTGCCGAACTTCTAAAATATAGCGCTTCATAATATGGGAATTTGGTGGCTCCAGAAGAAATTCTGAGAGAACCTAAACCCATTGGGGCAGAGTATATTTTCAATTGCAGAAGAAAATAACAAGAAAAAGGATATAAAAACTATAAAAGATACTAACTTTCAATGACTGCCTTCTTGTCACATAATTGGTAGATGTTAAGAGCTTTTCATATAGATCAAAGAACTGAAAACAATATTGCACGTTATTAGATTCTTAAACATTCTTCTCATGAACATAATAACAAGTTAAAAGAATCTAAATACAAATAAAATGTAATATAAGCAGGTCAATCTAATGCCAAGCAGATCGATCTTCAAGTCTGCAAAATACAGGTGAACAAATTTGGTGGTGCATGATCACCTAGATGATCAGAATCAGATGACTACGGTGCTGTCCATTAACATGGATCTTGCTCAGTTTCAGCTTATTTAGTTACTTAAATTTAGTTTGTGCTTATTTAGTTACCTAAGTTTGGTTTGTCTACATCTTTCAAAAATCATACCTCATCATAATGTGCAGTAAGATACTCAGCAACCACAGTACCATGTTTAGTGAGCAAATCCTGGCAAATTTTAGTTAACATGTGAAGGAGAATAACACATGGAAATGTAATTTGAGATACAACACCATAGAAGCATTAGTTTTAACTCTGACCTTGAAAGTAGAGAAAGCATCAGATGCGACATCAAAATTAGGCAATTCCACAAATTTAAAGAACAACTCGAAGCTTGCAGACTCTAAAATGTATCTGAAAAGTCACTACAAATACTGAATGCATGAAACTTAAAGGCTTCTCAAATATAAAAGTTTTCCAGAAACGAATATCCATAAAAAACTACAATTACATGGTAGATATGTTAAATTATCCCCAGTTTCAATTCTCTCTAGTCAGTTCACTTGTGACTTAAAATCCATCAAAATGCTACGTAGGAAAAAGATATTTTAACATGATCCAATACAACAAATCAGCAGAGTTGTCTAGCAGTCCTAATGCAAACAATATCTTTATAGTAGTTACCGGTAAGTACCAACCAAGAATCAAATCAACATTATTGCCAATGAAACTGATTTGGTGCACTTCAGAGAAGAAACCTAGTACTAAATCTGATGCCATCTAATGGTCACAGGAAATAAATAGATGTATGAAATAAATCCTTCATTTCTTGTATTTGGGTCAGCATACAAACATAATTCAAGCTTTCCCCGTACCAAACCTCACATGAAAAAAAAAGCCGAAGATTTCACAGACTTGAGTTTTATGTATAACAAAAGAAGAATCACAAGACAAATAAATTGCATGCTTGTCCCGTGGATCTATTATAATATGCTCTCCAGTACTAAGTATCAATCAAGTGAACAACACACCAAAGCTTCTATCACAAATAACCTCAGTTTTTATTTTCACAGAAGCATGAACTTGAGCATGTAACTTTGCAAGAAATACAAAAACAAAGAAAAAGTGAATGTCTTACTTTGCAAATCTTGGAACTTTTATGCATTCCCTCAACATAAGACCACAGTTCAAGGCAATTTCCTTGTTATCATAACTGCTTCAAAGAGGAAACGTAAGTCTTATGCAGTATCATCCTAATGAATTTCAAACAACCTGAGACTGACAAGGATGACTTCTCTCACACAGTTTTTCTAAAAGATAGAAACAGCTCAGAGAGTAACTTCTTCTTATAAAAGACAATGGTAAGGTAGCCAACTGTGTGCAGAGAAAATAGCTTATGCGTCTCATATTAAATTGCTTTTTAGACATAATGGGCTTTATCCCATCAAATACAGTTGTAGGATACTTCTAACACTGTGCTATTGTCTCCAGCAATTTGCATATCATCATTCAAAGTAAAGTCTTCCAGGTTATATATATCCCTTAATATCCAAAAGAAAGACATTCAATAATGCTTGTGATGGGATGTGAAACTCAGAAGGCATGCAGATAATCACATTGAACAGAAATACGACAATAGGAGGGCAACTCTGTGGCAAAAGCTTACCATACGACCAGAAAGTCCAGTAGGTCCAAATGGTTCTCAATATATTCTATACAGCAATATCTGGACTCAACTTGCTGCTTCAACAATACTGACCAACAATAAACTAAATCCTTTCGTGCCTACATTCAGGAACAGAGCAGAAAAGAAGAGTTATGCTCATGTACCTCAAGCAATGTCAATCCCTCACAAAATGTGCCAATAGTTTAAATGTACCTCCCATCCCAAATTAGGTAACTTGTGAAGCATAATAGTAAGAACATCCTCCTGACAAACTTCAAGCACCAATTGTGACACTTGTTCCACATTGGCTTCAACATCTCCATCTCCACAAAGCATAGTTTTCAATGTGACAAAATTCTTCTCAACTTCTTCTAAAGCCTAAGCCAACAGAACTAAATAGGTAAGAGAACCTGAAAACCCAGAGATATTTTGTCAAACATGGAATCTAAAATGATAAAAACTATGATCAAGTAATGTGATCGCCCTCCTTAACGAAAGTCAACCGTGAATTGTTTTTCTGGGACTAAATGGTGACCCAGAGGTTAATTCCAACACTACAGCACATGCCTAGATCCATTACAAACTTAAAGTCTTAAAGCAGCCACTTCTTGCAGAGAAAAGAAGTAGTCAAAGACTTAAAGTCTCTCAACTTCCTTCCTGGAACCTTCGCTCAGTGCAGATCATACCCAGGTAAGGTTTCACTTGGATGTGTAACTTTTAAAAATAAACCGCATGTTCAATTACAAACTAGTGGCCATACTATATATCATGCAAGCAAGACGTTGAATTCAACCATAGTTTTCATTGCAGTATCTTCTACATTATTTATTGAACAGCCATTTTCAGTCACTTTTGCGAGTTCCTTAACACCATACTCTGTGTGAATACAATGCGAATGTATATCCAATTAACGGAAAGCCAAACTCTCAGTAGCGTCAAAGTAGCTAATTGCAAAATCCAATCAAATGATCAACATTACACTTACCAAGTTTCCATTTCTACATCAATTCGTAATTCCAAATAGTCAAAAGACAGGAACAATTGCTGAAAAACCATAATCCACCTCATCCAAGCAATACCAAAATCTGAAATTACATCAAATGGGCAAAACATCCGAAACTAAAGGCAAAAAAGGGAGGGAAAAAAAAAGAGGGAAAGAAAGGACCTTTTCAAGCGCTTTAACTTCAACAACGGTTTTGGTGTCGAGGGCCATGAGACTGTCCTTGAGAGCTTTCACCGCATCCTGCGGCGTCTTCGGCCGAGAGGGCTTGAAGAACGAAAACGACATGGCTAAGCTTCGATCAAAGATCAAAACTTTTCACGACCCACTGTAGAAATTTCCCTTCTTTCACTCTTCTCTAACAGAAGTTGGCTTTCTTTTCCAAAATCACGAACTGGGTCTCGTCGTGTTACGTGCGTTTGGGGGTTGATGAGTCTGTGCTGTAGATCACCGGAGGCATGCAAATGGGATCGGAGTCGGTGGCTAAAAAGCTTCAATGTACTTAATTTACCAACCAAGAAGACAAATTTCTTAGGATTTTAAGAAAAATACTCGAAAAGGAAGAATTTTGGAAATTTGTACCAATCAAATCTTACTTACTTCCTCAATTTCTTCCCTCCTGATCATTGGTGGCTTTACCTGTTTCTACACATGAGATCATGTTCTAAATTATTTGGATGGCCAATCTTTTCACAGCAGATAACTTTTATAAGATCTCACTTTTTGAACATTTATTTTCTTAATCGTTTTCTTTATCAATACCAAAGTTAAAAAAAAGAAAAATATTGTTCCAATTTTATATGATCAACATATGTTCAAAAGAAAATTTATGAAAAGTCCATTTCTTTATATATTTTTTATTTTAGGTATATGTAAAACAATAATTATTATCAATTTGAATGTACTTAAACCTACTTGAATATAGCCTTTTGTTTAAAACAAATCCTAATTTAATCTCGTAAACAACCATAAGCATTATTTAAGGTAAAGAGTACCATTCTCTTTTATAATTTTTATGAATCTTATTTAATTTTTTGATATTTAAAAAATTTTGCTAGAGATTTATATTTAATTAGAAGAATAAATATTAATTTTTAATTTTTATTAATATAAAGTTATTAAAATATTGAAATAAATGTGAGATATATTGAATTATTTATATAAAGATTGAGAAATAAAAATATACACTTGTAATACGAAATGTTAATTTGTTTTAAATTATATATTGATACATTATATTTAAATTAATAGTATTAATTAATAGAATTAATAACTAATTTATTTTATATATAATTTTTGTAATTTATTATTTTAATCATCTATCTTTATTATATTATTTATTTAATATTTAATATTTTTATTTATAAGTATTTAGTAAATTTTATGAAATAACATTAGATTTTAGTTTTTGTCTTTTGCTTATTATCTAATTAATTATTCATTTCTCGCAAAATTTTTCCGACTTTAAACATAATTAGGGATTATTCTTTTTTAATGTAAAACATGTATTAATTTTAGGACGGGATTATTAACTTTTTTTTTAAAAAATAATTTTTGTGGTGAAAAAAGTACTTTTTTATCTGTCAAAAGTTGAATCCAACACACTTTAAGATTATTTTATAATATTGAAGCTGAAAATATCCTAGGAAAAACAAAAAAATTTGGGAGTGGATAATTCCAACACCTTAGATATAAATGAGGTTGAAGAGACAAGGGAACAACACTCACACTTCCACGCCTATTCCGTCTTTGCCATTGCCTTGTAAGAGAGAGAAATTATCAACAAAAACCAATACAATAGCCGACTCAACCGATCTCCCGAGAACAAAGCTGATAAATTGTTGACACCCACAATCAATCTTCACTAAAGTTCGTAACTTTCTTCCATTTCTCTCTGACCCATCAAATTTTTTTGTCGGAAAATCGATTCGTTTATGTGATTATGAGAGGCCATGATTGGATCAATACCAGCCTCCCGGATGAGCTGATCTTGGAGATTTTCAGGCGCCTGGACGCCAAGCTGAGCCGCGACGCGTGTTCCCTCGTCTGCAAGCGGTGGCTGTCCCTCGACCGCTTCAGCCGCTCCACCCTACGCATCGGCGCTTCCGGCAACCCCGACTTATTCGTGAAGCTGCTTGCCCGTCGTTTCCACAATGTCAATTCCATTGACATTGATGAACGCCTCTCCATTTCAGTCCCTGTTCACCTTGTACGCTTTGAATTTCTCGCTATTAATGCCCTTATATGTACATTAAGAGTAGATGGTTCAACTTTCTATTAGATATTCGTAGTTGATGGTTTTACGCAGAACGATGTTGGAAATTGGAAATGATAAGGGTTCTTATGTAAAGATGTGATTTGCTTGATTCATCATAGGAAGAGGAAAACTGCCGTCTTTGATTAGAACTTGTAATTTTTCTTTTAGTAAGTTGTGAATAGATTAGGTTGTTTCATTGACCGTTTTGTGAGCATGCTTGTTTATGTTTAATTTTGAGTTCTCTCCTTCGATAAAGGTAATTGAGTTTTTTTTTTTTTTTTGGTCATGTTGATGGTTGATTCTAATGTAAGTTTTATCAATATCTGAGTATCCATTTTGTCAATATACGTGCGTGTTTTCTCAACGTTCTAAGGAGAAGGCTGTGACAAATCATTTGCAAAGAAGTAAGAATGTGATGGATTTATTTTGCAGGGAAGAAGAAGGAGTGGCGATCAGTGGACACTTACACCAGTTAAAATTTGTTCTTCTATTGAAAAAGATGCACCTGATGATGACCAGTATGAATCATACTGTTTGTCTGATGCTGGGTTGAGTGCTCTTGGTGATGGCTTCCCAAATCTTCAAAGGTTGAGCTTGATATGGTGTTCCAATATTTCAAGTGCAGGCTTAACATTTATTGCCCACAAGTGTAGCTTCTTGAAATCTTTGGATTTGCAGGTTCATTGTTGCCTAAATTTTCTTCCTGTTCTTATTATAGATACTTGGATAGTGATATATAAATTAAGTCTTTGGTTGATTTCCTTTCTTTGTTTCAGAATCTAATTAATTAGTTTTGCATCTTCCTGTAGTTTTCCACGAATTGTCTGTTCTCCTTTTTCGATTTCTTGAAATGCTGATGCCAGTGCACTTAATTTCCTAAATCAGAAACCCTGTTGAATTGAGTAGGGATAAAGAGCATTATCTCCTTAAAGCTTGGTAATATTTTCAGTTGAATTTTAAATTTTTTTTTGTCAATTGTTTCTTAAATGTTTGCATAAAATACTGATTTATGCTGATTAAATTGTCTTTTTTTTTTACTCTTTAGCTACAATTAGGGCTTGAATTCGAGCTAGAGTATATGGGGGAAATGGTGGGAAAGGGTGCACTGCCAATTGAGCTATTACTTGTTTTTCATTGTCGTTGTAAGTACACTAATTTGCTGCAGTAATAGCTGGTTTTTGTTTCTACTTTCTGATGCATCCCTTACCTGCCACATGGATACAATATTTCCTGCCATTTACCAATTTCATCTATACTAAGGTCATTGTTTTTTAGTTTTCGTTATCTGTTCATCTGCAGGGTTGCTATGTTGGAGATCAAGGTCTAGAGGCAATTGGAAAGCATTGCAGACATCTTGAAGATTTGAACTTGCGTTTTTGTGAAGGTTTGACAGATGTGGGATTAGTTGAGTTAGCTCAAGGCTGTGGGAAATCCTTGATGTCCCTTGGTATTGCAGCTTGTGCTAGAATAACAGATGTAGCTTTAGAGGCAGTGGGTTGTCATTGCAAATCTCTTACAAGCTTGTCGTTAGATTCAGAATTCATTCACAACAACGGTGTTCTTGCTGTTGCCCAAGGTTGCCCTCAGTTGAAAGTTCTGAAACTCCAATGCATCAATGTTACAGACGAGGCCTTGATAGATGTCGGAAACCGCTGCTTGTCATTGGAGTTTCTTGCTTTGTACAGTTTCCAAAGATTTACCGACAAGTCAGTTGCTCTTCATCACCCTTTCTTTTAACTTTTTACACACTTAACATATCTGAAGTTTAAATCTTCAATCTAATTTCTATTTTACTTCTAATTTTTTTATATACTTTTTTACCTATGTCTACCTTTTCTTGGAGACATATAAATTTAGGTCGCTAGATCTTTGTAATAACAATACTGACTGCTGATTGCTAAAGTTTGGGCTCTGCATTATACGTTTCAGGGGTCTGCAAGCCATTGGAGATGGATGTAAGAAGTTAAAAAATCTTACTCTAAGTGATTGTTACTTCCTTAGTGACAAGGGACTAGAAGGGATTGCCCGGGGTTGTAAAGAACTTAAACATCTTGAAGTCAATGGCTGCCATAATATTGGAACTCTTGGACTTGAGGCCATTGGAAGATCATGCTTGTATGTGTTCCTTCTAGTTCTTTTTCACCCTTCATTACGGTTTCTTGGTTTGGCTTTCATTCTACTTCCTTTGTTCATAGTAGGACATTCTGCTCAAATTTTTGTTTTCTGCTTCTTTTTGGTATCAAAAACTGAGGGATTTTAACTATTCACAGGAACCTTACTGAGTTGGCTTTGTTATACTGCCAAAGAATCGGTAATCATGCTCTTGTTGAGGTTGGGAGGGGCTGCAAATTCTTACAGGCTCTTCACTTGGTAGATTGCTCAAGTATTGGGGATGATGCAATTTGTAGTATTGCTGAAGGCTGCAGGAATTTGAAGAAAATTCACATTCGTCGATGTTACGAGGTACTCCTCCTGTATAATGTTCAAAAGTGCATGCACACATATATACAAATCAACTCTTTCTTTCTCTCTGTTATCTAGTCTTTGCGTTTAGAACAGTCATGTCTTCAAATTATTAATAGTTGTGCTCATCTATCCAAGTAGAGAGTTCTGATAATCTTACTTATACGCATTGAGAGGCCAATTTTGGTTTTCAATATGAAAATTGCCTTTCAGTTGATTGCTCGCTTGGCCTAGTTATCTTATCCTATGACTTTATGTTAAGTTGTGAATAAGCTTTCTCTGCTGTCAGTCAATTACAGTATTAGCTTGAAAACTACGCACTGAAGTAGAGGTTTATTTGTGCTGTTTTCTTCCATTGATAGATTGGAAACAGGGGAATTGTGGCCGTAGGCAAGTACTGCAAGTCCCTTACAGATCTCAGCCTTCGGTTTTGTGATAGGTAGAGCATTTTTAACTGCTCTTTTACAGCCGCAAATTGTCAAAAAAAAAAAGATTTTCCAGTAAAAATTTTCCTTTTTGTCTTTTCCTTTTCCTACTTTGACCTCTGGCCCTTTTGGACATTATTGTGAGCCAAAACATCTCCAATTTTCCATATCCTAAGGGTTTATCACCATCTCATTTAATTAATTTCCCAGGGTGGGGGATGAAGCCCTTATTGCAATTGGTCAAGGTTGCTCATTGCAGCATCTCGATGTCAGTGGCTGCTCCCAGGTTGGTGATGCTGGAATAATAGCTATTGCAAGGGGGTGCCCTGATCTCACTCACCTAGAAGTAACTGTGCTTCAGGTACGGAAACTCTTCCTCCATCACTTTCTCATGCAAACATGCAGATGTACGAAGCAACAGATCCAAGCAAGACTATATCATCAAACTTCTAAAATGTTTTGCATCTATGCGCTTTTTATTAACTACATTCTACACTGGCAAACTGTGATATGGAGCTTGCGCCCCCCCAAGTGACGTGCAACTTAAATACTGACTTATCTATGTATTGAATCGAATTGGTCTTTGATTTTCGGACGGCTGCAATCTTCTTGCAGAAAATTGTAGTGACAAACGATACATCTACATAAATTTAGGTGTAGCATTAGTATCTAGATCTGTAAACAATAAATTTCCAAAAAATCTGTATTCAACCTGCTCCGATTCTTAATGGATGTATGTTTATGAGATAAGTACTTTATACATAGTGTAACTCCTGGTAGAGGACTCCAATTATAGATATGTTGTCTAGTACAAGTTAAGGATGTGTTTCTGCAAAAACTAGCCTTTAATCATTTGTCTATGTTTTTGTACAGAATTTGGGGGATATGGCAATGGTTGAGCTAGGAGAAGGGTGTCCACTTCTAAAGGAGATTGTGCTGTCACATTGCCGACACATAACTGACGTCGGCCTAACACATCTTGCAAAGAATTGTGTGATGCTTGAGTCATGCCACATGGTATATTGCCCCGGCATAACTGCGGCCGGAGTTGCTACGATAGTGTCGAGTTGTCCAAACATAAAGAAGGTTCTGGTGGAGAAGTGGAAGGTGAGCGAGAGGACCAAAAGAAGAGCAGGCTCTGTCATATCTTACCTATGCGTGGATCTTTAAATGTCAAAGAATGCAACTAAACAAGGCATGCCTTTGAGTTTGTTGGCAGTTCTTCCATCTACAAATTGAAAGAGAAGTTCTGGGGGTTTCAGAATTTGGGAGTGTGGATAAGAAGAGAAAAATCAAAGCCCTTTGTGTATATTCCTAGGTTCTTGTGGGTTCTTTGTTTCTTCTCTTTTTCTTGGTCACATGGATGGAATTCATTTGGTTCTTTTGTTCTATCATGTTATTTGATATATTTGTAGTAACATTCTAAAGAGAAATGTTTTAAGTTGGTCAATGAATAAGAAGAGGAAGCTAGAAAAGAGTATCCTGATGACTATGTTCTATAAAATAGGGATAAG
>JANQAP020000523.1:1501243-1514585 GCA_026874005.2 Erythroxylum coriaceum
CAACTATTCCTTACTTAGGAATTGAATTAGTCATTAACACTACTTTTGTATTCTTCAAGTAAATGTCCATTTCATTAAACTGGAAAGGAATGAATCAGAGAAGATGAGAGAAATACATGAAATGAAATGTTGCTCACAGTATAGTAATACACTGATCATTTCATAACATAAATATGACACGCAACCCTTGGTTGTGAAATATGAAAAAGTGAAGACACAGGGTTGAGAGAATCCAACATTCATATTTTCTTTTTGCATGCATCTGTTGCAGAAACCATACCTCTTATTTCAATTACTCTCAAACCTTCCAGTTCTCCTGATTCTTCTGTCTCTTTTCGTTTTTCTTTTGTGTTCACAAAATATACATATCCAAAGCCTCTGATATATATTTCTCTTTTTGTTTTGTTTTTCTTTTGTATTTGTGCTTCTTTCCGCCTGATTTAGGATTCGTTGGATCTGAAGGCCTCTGCTAAAAGCTTGGTTGAAGAGAAGTCTGGTTTGGAGCTCGGAGATAATAGAGAACCAGGCCAAAGCAGCCACCAATGCAAAGACGACTAGACCCATCATGTACTGGTACCTTCTGGCTAGTCCACATTTTCATACCTTTTACTAATTGTTTATTCTTGAAAACTGAGAAGAGTAAGGCTCAAAAGCTTAATATAATATAATTTTGAAATTTGAAGTTTCATATATAGTTGATTCAGACTGGTAAAGAGCGGATGAAAGATCAGTACCTCAACCTCAACAGCTCTTCTTCTTCATCGTATGTTTGATTCACAACCTTGTTCTTCTCAAGAGCATAAAAATTACAATTCACTTCAATCTTAAGAAACGAAATATGATCGTTGATTAAAACCAAAGATACGCAGAACTACAAACATATGCATATTATTACAATCCATAACTAACTCCAACGGAAGAGAGAAAAGGTTTTCACAATAAATAAGCTCCACAATCTGAATACCATGTCTCAAATTGTCCAACGTCTCAGTCTTCATCTTCTTCTTCTTCTTCTTCTTCTGATGACCCAACTCTTCCAGTTACTTGACACGCGTATCAATAAATAATTGATAGATTAATAATCATTAAGTTATAAAAAAAATATTAAAATTCTTTTTTAAAATATCATTTGAATATTTAATTATCATTTATTATAACAGTAGGTTTTGATCATTTTTTTAAAAATTAAGTAATTATATTTGTAAAATGTATTATGTAATTGATGTGATAAAAAAGAGTTAATACAAAATAAAAAATATAAATATAATTGAAAGATAATTACTTATGAGATAAGGAGTAAGTACCTTCTTGTCCAATAAAGAGATGAGGTATGTGACAAAGGTTATGCTTTTGGATTTGTTGTTGAAGAACATCGCAGAAGTTTATTTCCAGCTGCTGGAGTCTGGTGATGGTTGGGGACAGTAGGTGATATGGTAATGTCTTCAACTTTGGGCAACCCCAGATAGCAAGATGTTGAAGGGATGGCATAATTGTAATTGGATAATCAAAACTTTCCATCAACCATCCATCAATATCATCCCATTCTTTCCATTCCGAAAATTCCAAAAATTGAAGTTTCTTCAATTTTGAAAATGATACGAAAGATGTTGACATTTCTTTTTCTTTTTTTATTCCCAAAAATTCAACACCTACTCTTTTCACCCTCATTTTCTCCATGTATAGCTCTTCAAGGCTTGACAACTTTCCCAATGGAGGCAATTCCTCACAATTTCTACAATTAGTAATCCTAAGCACCCTCAGTAGATTCAGTTTCATCAACCAACTTGGGAACAACGTCTTGCCTTCATACTCTTCTATGCTTAATATTTCCAAATCCGAAGGTGGCTCTAAAGCTTCGAGTAAGTCTTCCTCACGTTCTTGCACAAGATCTCCGTCAAAACTCAAACTCAAATAAGTGACGTTTTTTTTCTTCTGAAATTGTGCTTTTCTGGCCTCATCTACCTTTCTCACATTTCCCAACCCTCTTATCTTCAAACTTCCTCCAAGATTATTCAAGTTCTCCATTTCAACAATAGAAGATGCTCCATTCTCATACACGCATACCAAGAAGTATCTCATCTCTTTAAGACGCAAGAGATTTCCTATTCCTTTAGGAATATATATAATCTCATCACAACCCTCAATATTCAAATACATCAAGTTGATTAGTTTCCCAATCCCTTGAGGCAATGCTACTAGTTTGATACAATATATGAGATTTAAGGTTTGCAAATTGTAACACTCACACAAACTCTCCGGTAACTTCTCTAGATTTTTATTGCCAGACAAGTCAAGCCACCTAAGATGAAATAATCTATTTATTGAAGATGGAACTTCTTCGATGCCACATCTACTAAGGTCTAAAGTCCTTAGACACGTCAAATGATCAAATATATTCTTAACTGCATCAATAGTCAATGATGATCCATAACTAAGGAATTGAATGATCAAACTGCGTAATTTGGTGAGATTATTAATATATTTAGGAAATGAAGCACCTTTTTCTATCACCAAAGTTAAATGACGAGCATTTGCATTTGCATTTGCATGTAAAGAGTTTTCATTAAACTCTGTATCATTTAAGATTTCTATCATCAAGCACTCATCTTTTGTAAATGTTTGAGCTAGATCACTCACCATGTCATGCAAGATACAACAATCATCGTCATCAGATGAAATTTGGAGCAAATAACGTGCAATTAAATTATCAAAATAAGTCTCACCAATCAATTCCAAATCTTCATCTTCTTCTTTTCCTTTTAAATAACCTTGAGCCATCCACATACTGATCAATCTTCTTCTTTGTATCTTAGAATCTTTTGGAAATATAGCACAATATGAAAAACATTGCTTTAATGGCAATGGCAAATCATAATAACTAAGTTTTAAAGAATCCAAGATATCTTCATTATCCCATACCTCACTTTCCAAGACTCTCAACCATTCTTTTTCAGATTCCTTAAATCGTAGGAGCCCTCCTATAGTAATAGCAGCAAGAGGCAAACCCTTGCACTTGTCAACAATTCTCCTACCAATGCTCTCCAACTTTTGACGATCATCTTGAACAAGAGCAATTTGACTAATAATTGACCAACATTCTTCTGAAGTCAAAAATCTCACCTTGTGTATACTCTCAAGATTACACCCCATGTTTATAGCCACCCTTTCATTACATGTTGTTAACAGAATTGTACTTCCTGGCAAACCACACTTGAAAATTTTTTCCAATTCTTCCCATTTCCTATGATTTTCATTCCAGACATCATCTAGAACAAGCAAAAATATTTTTTTGTTGAGAACTTTACTTGTCTCCTTTAACATGCCTTCTAATTCTTTAAATTCAGGTGCGGAGGAAGAACTACCAAGAGATTCAAGAATTAGTTTTGCAATGCGCATTTTATTAAAAGGCTTCGAAACGCACACCCATATCTTCTTCTCAAAATGAGTTTCGACCTCATTATCATTGTACACTAATTGAGCTAATGTGGTTTTCCCAATCCCTCCCAACCCCACAAGAGAGATGATATGAGGATTAGATTTGGCTTGAAGTATCTTGCTTTTGACTTCATCTTTTTCCTTGTCTCTACCTTTTACCTTTTGTATATCGATGAAAGATGTGGTCACATATCTCTCGATATGCTTATTAGTTTTTTGGGATGAAGGTACCAAAACTTTATCAGCTGCAATGTCATCTAGTCTTTGTTGAATTTCTCTTATTTTTCGAGCAACTACGTGACGAAGACCAACATCACGCGTAGTAAAGCAGATGCAGCAAAAAGTAGAAAGTACCTTATGCTTGAGATGATTTTGACTGGAATCCGAAGAGTGGTGTTGATGTTGGAGTTGTGATGTCTGAATCCAGGTCTTCCACTCATCTAGCACATCGTCCATGTCATATGAAACAGCTTTGAGATTCAACAGCCAGTACTTGACAGAAGCCTCCTTCAGTTGTTGTTCCTCTGCATCATCCAGTAGGACCTGAATGGACTTGAAATTACTCACTAGTTTCTTAACTTCATCGTTAACTCCACTCACCAACTTCACCTCTTCTTTTATGGTACTCAGCATCATGGAGGTTAGATCCTCCACCACAGCAGAAATAATAGCATCAACCATTTTTCAGGAATCAAAGGGTAAGCAAAAGGATTATGAGAAGTTGAAGGAGAGAGTTATGAGTTGAGAAGGTGGACATGGGTATTTGAGTATTTATAGAGCGGTGAGGATGTTTGATTTTATTCTTTCTCTGCAACTTTGCGTGTGGTTAAGCGAAAAGAACTAAACTTTGCTTCCTGTTGATAGCGAATTGGATGCTTCCGATCCTTCCTAGGTGATAAGCAAGATGGATAAAGGACTCCAACTGACGGTTCTGCAGTGGCCCGCCTCCAGAGCTTAAGTGATGTTTCATTCTTTCTCTTCATCTTTGGTCCAACACATTGCGTGGGGTTAAAGCTAAAAGGAATCAACTTTGCTTGTTGTTGAAAGCGCATTGGATGCTTCGGATCCTTTTAACTGAGGAACGAAATGGATAAACGACTTTGACATGGGAACATAACATCTGGTTGGATTTTCAAATGACTTTATATGTAATCGGATTTACCTCAGGCCCAGTACAAAATTTTGTGTTTAGATTTAGCTTTGAATTGGAAAGCAGAATTGGGCCCAATTCTTTTTACTAAATTTGATTAAATATAATTTTTTACTTTTTAAAAATTAAAATTTCTTGCTTAAATTAACGTCATTTTATTTAAAAATTTTGAGTTTTAATCTAGGCAACTCATTATTTTATATGTCATTTTAATCTAGGCAACTCATTACTTTATATGTCATTTTACTCATTATTTTTAAGATAATAAATACTAAATTATTAGTTATTACATAAAATGTAGTAATATTTTTCTTAAACCAAACCAAGATAGTTGACAATATACATCGTAAGTACGATCAAGTTTGAGTTATCTACGATTCGAGTTTAATTTAAAAAAATTTTAAGTTTAATTTTACAATTTGAATGAGTTGAATTAAATAGTGTAAGTTTAGTCTAACTAGGTTCAATGGTCTAAAATATAAATATTTTGTTTCCATATAAATACTTTTCTCCTCCAACTTTTTATTTAATTTTTTGACGTTTTATTTACTCTTTTTTTGAAGATGAATTGAATTTTCTCATGTTCTTCATAATATGATATTAAAGTATTAAATATTAGATTTTATTTTTGAATTGATGGATGATTCAAACAATAATACAACAACAACACCTAATGAGAGTCTCATTGAAATGCAAAATTTGGAGAGGTTCAATTGTCAAAAATACAATAGTAATTATTAAAAACATTAATTGTTAGATATCTTTGAAAATTTATAAGCTTTTTTTCAGTTCATTATATAAATTAATTTTATATTAAAATCATATAAATTTAAAAAAAGTTTGGGTCAAGCTTTCTCCGGCAAGGCTTCAGCTCGAGCCCTAGCAACAACAGGGGATCCCGCAGAGCTTAGACCTAGATGGGCCCACGGTTTAACCCACTATTATCCCCATATGGTAGTAGACCGAATCAATCTAAAGAGACCAAAAAATAAAAATAACGACCCGAATCTAGCTCAAGTCATTGGTTCTAAAATTTTATAAAATTATTCATTTTTAATTTATAATAATGAAATGACATTATTTCCATTAGAAAATAAAAAATAGTCAAGATTTGGGTTAGGTTGAGCCATTAAACCTAATTTCAAGTCTAATTTTAAAAATCGGTTAATTTGAATCAAGTTTTTTAACTTTGGATCAAGTCGAGTTCAGGTAAATTGCTAAAACTAACCTTACTAAATTATTTTAATTTATTCTTTAAAGTAAATATTTATTACACAATAAATAGAAAAAATTGTTTGATCTCTTTTAGGATGAGCCTCTTAAGGAGTGATCGAGTTGGCGGAGTAAAAATATGGGGCCAAAAGGTCCTGTATGTGAATCCTCCTACTTACACTCTCTCAATCGAGCCTGTCGTATAGGACTTGCCTAGTGCGGAGTACCTGATTAGCGTGATTTGCAGGCTATTGCGTCAATCTAGAGGTTTACTCAATACACACCTAAAAGAAAGCGACTGCGAATTCTTCCGTTTAAATAAAAAAGGATTGTTAATTTACTTTCAAACATTTTGTAACATATTAGTATCAAACTATTAATTTTTAAAAAAATTTTAAAAATTAAATATAAATTAATAGTACGCAATATTTAATATAATAACAGAACTATATGACAAATGAAAAGAAGATATGTAATTCCCTCCTTCAATTTGCATGTCATGTTATTTTGAAAATTTTCATAATTTGATTAAATAAAATTAGAAGGTTTAGTATTGATAAGAATTTTTTAACAATTAAATCTTTTTTTCTAAATTACAAAACTTATTATTGAGTGAGTTGGGCTTTAATTTCAAGAAGATGGTCCAAAAGGCCCATTTTGCCCCAACCGTTCTCTTAAAGCCTGTCTTCAGTTACAGAGTAGCGGCGGTTTTGAGCAAAAATGGGCGGCGGAAGAGGACACCGGTCGCGAACTCAACGGAAACACTTCCGCGACGGCAGAGAGAATGTCTGGAAGCGCTCCAAGTCCGAAAACTCTTCCTCCGTCGTCGATAATCCTACGTGGCAACCCTTCGCCACTCAAAACCCAGCCTTCGATGAATACTACAAGGTAGCCACCAACCCACCACTCACCGCTATTACTTCTACTGCCATCTTGTTCTTATGCATGTGTAAATGTAGGAACAAGGGATTGTGGCGATCGAAGAATGGGATAGCTTTGTTCAATTTCTTCGAACACCCTTGCCCTCTGCTTTCAGAATTAATTCCAGGTCATTTTAGTTTTTGATTCAAGCTTGTGTAGTACCTTTTGGTTTTGATCCACTGTAGTTATCTTAGTTTCAACCCATAAGATCTAATTTTGGTATTGTAACTTTTGTGTTGTTCTGTTTTATGATAAAGGATTGATTTTTAAGAATATCTTTGCCCTCTTTTTCTAAATTTTACAGTAGCCAATTCAGTGAAGACATCAAACTGCAGCTAGAGAATGACTTCATGAAATCTCTGCAAGCTGAGGTGAGTTGGGTTGGGTATTATTTAGTGGTTGCTAATGAACTTGCATACTTCTGATATTCTGTTCTTTTCCAAGGACGCTGATGGGAGTGAAGTGGAAGCTATTAGACCACTGCCTTGGTATCCTGATAATCTGGCTTGGCAATCGAACTTCTCTCGCATGCAATTGAGGAAAAACCAAACCCTTGAGAAGTAATACTTCTAAATTACTACGTGGAAGTGTCGCCGTGTTTTTTTATTTGAGTTTAGCTTGATTTATAATTTGCGTATTATTAGCATTAATAAATAGATTGATTGTGCCAAAAAATCATATTTCCAAGGAAACCTGATTGTTTTTTAGAAGTACCAGTTGCCTTGTACATGGCTTAACCAAACAGATTCACAAGGCGTTTTCTTAATTTTGATGGTTTATCTTCTTAGACTATGATTGTTCTGGTCTTGTATTTCAGGTTTCATGAATTCCTAAAACTAGAAAATGAAATTGGGAACATCACGAGGCAAGAGGCTGTCAGTATGGTGAGCAACTCTTTGTTCAAGTAACTAATACCTGAGTCTATCTACTGTCTGTGTATGCAATTTTTTGGATTTCTTTTCACAGCTATTTAATTGAATTGAATGTTTGTGGTGCAGGTACCTCCCCTCTTCTTGGATGTACGTCCAGACCATTTTGTACTTGACAGTAAGGAGCTCGTGCTTTCTGACATTGTTCATCTCTTTCTCTCTCTCTCTCATTACCTTGCAATGCTCTAATTGATCTAATTCTCTCAGTTCCTTCTATGTAGTGTGTGCTGCTCCAGGGTCGAAAACATTCCAATTGCTAGAGATTATATATCAGTCTATGGAATGTGGATCACTCCCTGATGGAATGGTTTGTTCTCCTTTGTATTTTTAGCCTGCTTATTTGTTTATGTGTACAATTATGTTATTCAATTTTAAATTTCTCGTTAATTTGAACTAAATAGTGATTGGAACTTTTTAGTTGTTTTGTTTGAGTACCTTTTCAGTACTTCCAACAATTGGACATTTTTCTTTCTACTTTTCTTATTAGGTTGTTGCAAATGACCTTGATGTCCAAAGATGTAATCTTCTCATCCACCAAACAAAAAGAATGTGCACTGCCAATCTGATTGTAACAAACAATGAAGCCCAACATTTTCCTGGATGTCGTGCTAACAAAACAAACTTTAGAGCTTCTGACACAGAGTTTGAGCCACAATTTAGTCAACTTCTCTTTGATCGTGTCTTGTGTGATGTTCCCTGCAGTGGAGATGGTACCCTCCGGAAGGCTCCAGATCTCTGGAGAAAATGGTAGAAAGTGCTCTCAAGTTATTTTAAATTGAATTTTGTTGGTACTAGACATTAGAGTAATTAGAGTTTCCTTTCTTTTAGGAATTCAGGAATGGGCAATGGGCTACACAACCTACAAGTTCAGATAGCAATGCGAGGTAAGTGAAGCTTTCTTTTCTTTTACTTCAAAAGTGTATGATGTTGCAGTTTTTTGAAACACATTGTCTATGTTCATTGTGATTTTTGTTGAAGTGTCAAAAATGTTTTTAAGTTAATTATATATGATCAGTTTGTTAATTCTACAATATCATGTCTGTTGTAGATGTTAATTATTTCACCTGTTTGCACCAGCGGTAGGCATGATTGCTACTGGTGTTATATAAACAATGGTAGATTGGAATATTGGAATTCCCATGTTAGATTGGATTGCATTCGTTTTTGGAAATGAAATTCAGTAAATGAGTCTCTATATGCAAGTATATGCTGCTATGATATCTACTTGATGGGGTTATTCGCCTTTTTCTTTTCATAGTAGAAATTTAAGTTGATGGATTCAATTTGTTTTAATGATATGATTTAGCTAGCCTTTTGATGGATATATTGGTTGCTGCAGGCATTTCCTTGCTTAAAGTTGGTGGGAGGATGGTCTACTCCACCTGCTCAATGAATCCTGTTGAGAATGAGGCTGTGGTAGCTGAGGTTTGTTATTGCATAAAATAACGGCTTCAGTAGTCAGAAGTTTTTGGGACTTTCTAATCCTGAATCTTGTCTTTTTTTGCCAATTTATGTCTAGATTCTACGGAAATGTGGCGGGTCCGTTGAGCTTGTTGATGTCTCTAGCTCCCTTCCTCAGCTTGTTCGCCGGCCAGGTTTAAAGAAATGGAAGGTTTGCTATTAATTTTTAATCTTTTATTTAATGCAATTCTGTTAGCCTTTACTAAATCATGTATATGACAATAGACAGAATAACAGATTGCTCTTTTATTTTAGTGGATTGATTCATGCGTTATAGTTATTGTGATTTTAACTTAAATTTCTGATATTTGGTGAGAGTTTAAACTCATTTGCTTTTCCTCAAAGGGTTCTAAAATATTGAGATATTGTATGTTTCTAGGGACAAATAGAACGACAAGAAAAGATAAATGTTTTTATTGGCTTTTTACCTTTGATTAACATACACTTGCTTTTGTAAAAATAAAAAAATTCAGCTTGAGTGCATCCAAATGTGTTTTGGGTTCCATTTTATATCTTGGTGAGTTTTGTCATGCAGTGTGTCCAATCTTTTAAATTTGGCACTTGATGTTCAACAAGATCTTGAATGATGCTAAATTTTGTTGTGCAATTGTTGACTGGATTGGAAGAAAGGGATTCATGAAGCTTGTGTTTTGTTTTGCAGTGGTCTTCCTTTGATGAATCAGAGCATAACTGATTATGATATCTATTATGTTTGTTGTGTTGGTAGGTACGGGACAAGGGAGTATGGCTAACCTCTTACAAAGATGTGGTGAAATCTCACACATCTGGGGTTCTTCCCAGTATGTTTCCTTCTGGACAGAGCTATGAAGCCCCAAGTGACAACAACCATAAGGTTGATAACAGTAACTGTATGAATTCTGAAGGGTCTCAGATGCGAGAGGATTCTGTAACTGATGATCCGAGTGAGGAAGTTTCTGATCTTCCCCTTGAGCGGTGCTTGAGGATAGTGCCCCATGATCAGAATAGTGGGGCCTTCTTCATTGCTGTCCTCTGCAAGCTCTCTACTTTGCCAGGTAATAAAGGTTATGGGTACATACTATTACAAAACTGAAGTTCATCATTAACATAATGGTTATGTTTAATGCTGGGACATAAAACTTACACAACTCTAACCCACCTTTTTCATTTATCAATACTTTTTTTGTTCATTGTCTTAGTTATTTCTTATTTAGTTCCCTCTGTTTGGCATTCAATATTTGGTGGTTAAGTTACTCTATCCCTGCAGTAATTCCTGAGAAACCTCCTAGGCATGGACAACGTTTCATAAAAAGAGATGAGTCCCAAGAAAAACCATTGGATGAGGTTATTGAAGATAGTAAAGAGTTGGAGCTCAATTCTGAAGATTCTGCTGTGGAAAATTTTTCTGAAGCAGCTTCAGAGGCCGATATGATTGAAAATGATCCAAATAATTCTACTTTGCAACCTGTTCCATGCAATACTTTTTCTGAAAATGGTCATGAAGAAGCTCAGCGTCCAGCTCATGAGAAAACCGAAGCCGGAAAGCCTGGGGTGAAGCGGAAATTGCAAATACAAGGCAGATGGAAAGGAGTTGATCCTGTTATTTTCTTTAAAGATCAGGACATAATTGATAGCATAAAGACATTCTATGGTATTGATGAGTCATTCCCATTCAATGGCCATTTGATTTCAAGGAACAGTGACAACAACCATGTGAAGAGAATTTACTACATTTCGAAATCAGTTAAAGATGTCCTAGAGCTTAATATCCTTGCTGGTCAGCAACTTAAGATATCTTCAGTTGGCCTGAAAATGTTTGTAAGTAAAATTTTTTGCTGTCATTTTTTGTACCATTTGTACTTCTTTTGATTTTTGACCAAATCTTTATGTGCCTTGACATTTGTCAAATCTCTTTCTCTGGATAAACCACTTTGTCCTCCTGATTTCTTGGGAATCGTTCAGAACAATGTCACACTCTTCACTTGTTGAAAATGTTCTTGCTACTTACAATTATTGATATTTGTCTTTAAAGGAGCGACAAACATCAAGAGAAGGAAACACTGCTCCATGTTCATTCCGTATATCCTCTGAAGGACTGCCCGTAATTCTCCCGCACATAAGAAAACAAATTCTATATGCATCTGCGGTGGACTTCAAGCATCTTTTGCAGTATAAAGCTGTGAAATTTGCTGACTTTGTGGATTCTGAGTTTGGTGAGAAGGCATCAAAGTTGCAAATGGGTTGCTGTGTGATAGTTTTGAGAGGTGTGTATGATTTCTTGTTCCCTCACAAAGTAATAACTAGGGAATGTGCTTGAACTGTTATTTTTTTTCCCTGTAGATGCCAGAGACTCGACGACTCCTGTCAAAGTGGATGCATCAACAGTTGCCATTGGCTGCTGGAAGGGTAGAGGCAGTCTGAGTGTCATGGTCACTGCAATCGATTGCCAAGAACTTCTGGAAAGGCTTCGTCTGCGCACAGAAACTGAAAATCACTCTTCGATGCAAGAAAACATCTTCGTTGAGCCTGATGGAATGCAGAACATGGACAAAATTGATGAACTTCAGGAATCTAAACTTAGTGAAGTGGGTGCTGATGGTTAAATTATAACTGATCTCCTCTATATTTAACTTGCATCTATTCATTTGCCATTACATTGTATTATTTGATCTTCATCCTTTACATGGCAAAGACCGAATATGTTTGATATATTACGCAATTTTGGCATGAGTTGAAAATTTTGTTGCACCTGAAATCTTGTTTTCTCTGGGTTCCTGATGATGAAATTTACAGATGTTAGTGTTGTTGAAATGTTAAATATGTATAATCATTCGTAAATTACATATTTTAAATTAATATATTAAATAAATGATTAAATATATTTGATAATTTGTAACTTATTTGAATAAATTGAGTGATATTTTAACTTATATTTATAAAATTTAATGTATCATTATTTTTGATATTGTTAAGGTGAAAAATAATTTTATAATCGGAAACTTTTAACTTGGTACCCGTACACGTTGAAAATAGCCAAGTAAAGTTGGGCATTACAGAATGTTCTTAAATATACAAGTTAAAAGTAATACGATTGAGAATATACACGTAAATGTTAATTTTTGGAACGATTAAACACCGATTGAAACACGATCATTACACTTTAAGGATTTTGCTAGGTTGGATCGAACTCAAGCCCGCTCAGGCCTTAGTTTGAAGTTCGATTGGGCCTAAGTTTGATTGGTCCTATTATTTTTTAATTTTAAAATTTGAAAAACAATATTCCTCTTACTCAAAACGATGTCATTTTCACTTAAAATTATCTAAACCTGACTCAAAAGGAAGTGGTTTTTACTTAAATTTATCCAAACCTAAGCTCGATTAGTTTGAGCCGAACCCATTAGCTTACACTTCGTACGTTTCCATCTAATGATCTAAAGATCATAAACAAATTGCCAAAGATGAAGTTCCTTCGTATTTTTGCCTAAATATGAAAACCTTAACAGCTAGACAACCTTGACAGCTACCATCATATATAAGCATTACAGGCATTTCCAGAAGATTAAGATTTGTTTCAAGATTGTGGAACATGTAACTGAATAGCAAGCAGCACACTACAATGCAAGTAAAAATTAACCTGCTTCAATTCACAACGTGTAATTGATTTGCTCATGCTCAGTAAAGATAAAAAGTGATGAACAATTTACAAAGAGAAACACCACACCCTCTCAAAAATTTCTATTTTGGAGCATAAAACAAAAGACGGAATGGGATGTATTGTAGTGTCAAGTATGGTCAACTCACAACGAGCTACAACACACCTTCTTTTCGGGAATTACTTGTGCAGGGCCTGGAATGACTATCTTCTTTCCGGCCAAGGATGCAGGGTTTCCATTGCTTTGATTTTCGGCCGCTGCAAGGTTTTTCTTGTTGATGATGTTGAAGATCTCCGTCAACAACGTCAAAAATGCATTCTCTACATTGGTTGCTTGCAATGCAGAGGTTTCTAAGAAGAACAGCCCTTCCTTCTCAGCAAACTCCTTAGCATCCTCCATGGGGACTGCTCGTTGATCTTCAAGATCAGTTTTGTTTCCGATAAGAATGATAACTATATTCTTGTCGGCATGGCTTCGCAACTCTTCAAGCCACCGTGGAATGTGATCAAAGGTCTGCCGTTTAGTTATGTCGTATACCAGCATCGCTCCAACAGCTCCCCTGTAGTATGCACTTGTGACAGCTCTGTATCTGCCATTCAATT